>JAWNLT010000517.1:2282500-2535000 GCA_035042145.1 Drosophila kokeensis | reverse complement strand
CATATATAGATTCTTGTTCAGCATTACTAGCCGAGGCATCCAGCTGAAGCATTTAGCAGCCATAATCGATTGAAAAATGAAAAATGAATTTTAGATTGTGGCAACAACATAGCCATGCCATGCCACACATGCCACAATAACCACACAAATGTGGCATGTTCGGTTTCGAACTGCAAACTTATACATCAAATGTGCTAAAAGGGTGTAGAATCTGTTTTATATATCTTTTCTTTGGAATAACTAATTTGAACAACATTTGTTGTGCATATCTGCAAATCTGATTGAAGGTTAAACCTGTGCGTGTGTGCGTGTGTATGCGTGCGTGTGAGTGCTTCAACTCCATTGCGTTTCAATCATGATTGAAGTCACGCACACACATCACGTATGTGTTGTAAATATTTATAACGACTTCGTGGCTCGCCTTTGTGTGTTCGGCTTTGGCTTTGGCTCTGGCTTTGGCTTTGGTTCCTGCCTCGGTTTTCGTTTCGGTTGCGGTTGCGGCTCTAATCGAGTGAACTATTGGCCGCAACCTAAAGTTGCCAGGTAGTCGCACAAAGTTTGTGTGGGAGAGGAGCCCAATGCGAGCCGCCACCTTTCCAACTATTGCCATCTCATTCTGGTTTTTACTACTGCGCTCATTGAAAATCGTTCATGCAACTGTTCTGCTCGGAACTGCTTGGGGCATGTGGCAGTATTTTCACGCTGTGCATCCTTTTTCTTACAGCTGCTGCTTTGTCATCTTTTAATTCATAATGTCAAATGTGAGTTTTTTTAGCTGTCTTTTTTTTTTGTTTTCAATTCATGCGTTGCTTATATAATATATATATATATATTATATATATATTATATATATATATAAGCACCTATTTTGGTATGTGCGAGTGCATTTCAGTTGAGGTACGTAATGCCAGATTGTGTTTGTATTTTGCTGTCATTGTCGTGTTATGCATACGAAATGGGGCAAGTATCTATCAGATACAATGTTGGTGATTTGACTTGACTGAGTTATGCATGCATGTGTATTATGCACACAATTTGCATGCACACACACACACACACTCACACAGAATACAAGTCTTTATTAGATAAAGTAAGATATGAATAAGTATCTGCCACTTGTGTGTGTCATCTTCAACAGCCCAAGAATAGGTATAAGCTAAGTGCAAAAGCAATATATATCTACGTACAGAGAGGGAGAGAGATGGTGAGAGAGAGAGAGAGGGTGAGAGAGAGAGAGAGAGAGAGAGAGAGAGATAAGGGAGTGGGAGAGAGATACTTAGCTTCACTCACCATTGCTTTAGGATGCGCATTTTGAGTTATTCTCGTCGTTGTTGTTGTTGTTGTTATTTATTTCTTGTGCTGTTTGTTTTGTTTTTTTTTTATGTTATCCTCCACTTGGGCACATTTCAGCTATAATATTTTTGTGTCAATGCTCTGCTCACCACAAAACACATCAAAATCAAAATACAAAAAAATAAATAAAACAGGAAGAAAAATTCCAAAAAAAAAATTCTGCGCATGCGCAGCGCACTCGATTTCCAGTCGGGGGGAAATTAATAAATCGCTGCCGATAGCGATTGCATTCATTTCTTGTTGTTATTGTTGTTGTTTTTGTTGTTTATTAACCAAGGTATTAATTACGACAGCAACAACAGCAACAACAACAACGCGTTGTAAAAAGTTGCTTGACCAATTTCTCAGCACTTTCGAAAGAAATTTTCGCTGTTGTCGCTGGTTGCTTTTACGGTTGCAACAACAACAATTGCTGCAGTAGCCATTGACGTTGCATGTTGACCACATACATACACACACACACACACACACACACGTACACACATGCAAAGACATTGCATAGTTTTGCGACTTTTGTTTTTCACTTGCACAAACATTTTCAATTCCAACAACAGCAACAACAATGCCGATCTGGCAACGCTGCTTACAGTGAATGCAACTAGTAAAAAAAGGCAGTGCAACTGCAAAGAAACTTACGAAAAAAATAACAAGAAAAACTTTAGCTGTGTGAAGAGAGATACAGAGAGAGAGAGAGAGAGAGAGAGAGCAGGAGAGAAGAAACGTTTTGCTTTGTTGTTTGAATTTTGAATCTTAATTATCATTTATTAGGTTCTTAGCCGCACACACACACACACACATTGGCCAACATCGTTGTTGTTGTTGTTGTCAATCGATCAGCAGTTAACGGTAAACATACGATGTTGCTGCTGCTGTTGCAATTGTAATTGTAAAAACAACAAAAAAAAACACAAAACAAAAATTAATCACTGTTATTAAGAATTTGTCGTGCATTTTGCCGGTCTGCTTACAGTTACACATTTGCTGTTGTTGTTGTTGTTATTGTTGCTTTCAACTTACACGAGACGCGACAACATAAACGGTTTTAGCTGTCTCTGCGCACAAAGTTAGCCATAGACTGAAAACACTGAAAACCTGCGAACTGAGCGCCGCCAACATAAAACGAAAAACGCTGGCTCAAAAGCGTCGCCAGCAGCGATTTTGCTGCACAAGAGAACTGAGACGCCTAAGAGAGCAAGAGCGAGAGCGAGTTGTTGTTGTTGTTGTCGTACCTGTCGGCAGCGCAGCGCAAGTGCAGCACACTCAAGCGAACCACTCAAAGCGAACAAGTTTTCTGCTTTTCTGTTTTCTGTTTTCTTTTTCGTTTTTGTGTAAAAGGATATACACATATGTATGTACATAAATAGGCAAACACACACACACACACACACCTGTGTACATACATAAGAGGTAGACAAACAATGGGTTTGGCAAATTGCGCTAGGCGTAGTAGCTTGAAGAGTGCACAAAACATAGAGAAGAAGAGAAGCAAACGAAGCTAAAGCGCTGTTTCACAGCACAGGAATAGGAATTCCAACAAAAGCAGAATAAAGGGGAAGAACAAGCAGAAGCAGATGTGGAAGAAGAAGCAGCAGCAGAAACAGAACAAACAGCAGCAGCGGCTCTAAAGTAAAGTGAGCGCAGTCGAGCGAACGAACGTTGACGTCGACGTTAACGTTAACGCTGACGCCGGCAGCGAAGGCAGGTACACATGTTCATGAACACAAACATACATATGAACATATCATGTGTGTGTGTGTGTATGTGTATGTTTGTTAGTTTTGTTATGTTTGTATGTATGTAGTTAAGCCTGTTGTTAATACCTGGCAGCATACAAAAGAACAAAAGGTGTGTTTGTACCGTGTATGTGTGTGTGTGTGTGTGTGTGTGTGTGTGCGTGACTCAACAGTCAGCTATGTATGCACGTATGCTGCGGCGACTGCGGCCGTTGCCCAAAGGAAACAACAACAACAACAACTGGCATTGATTGGCGCGCGCAGCTCCAAAGGCAGCATTAACAGACGCAGCCTCAAAGAGACACAGCAACAAAGGTACCCAAAACATATACTATCTACACACACACACACACACACACACGCACATAAGGAAAATAATCAACACGCATACATACGCAGTTACTTGTATGTATTTGTATTTGTTGTTGTTCGCCTGTGCCGCAGTCAAAGAGAGCGCAAGAGAGAGTGAGAGCGCGAAGAAGCAGTGAAGAGCGGCGCACAGGTAACAAAAATAATTAACGCATTGTGAACAGAGCGCTAAATGCATACAAACGCACATACAAAACACATAAATATACATTTAAATTAACTACTAAATCTGATCCAATGTTGCTTGCCACACAGTGTTGCCGATCTGCCTACAGGCTCTGCTCTTTTTCTCTTTTCTTGGTTCGCTTTGATTTTTTTTTTGCGATTGCTGTGGAAAGTGTATGGTTTTGGTTTTAGTGTCAAAACACTTTCTTGACACACTGTGCTCAGTTAGCTTAGAGGACATGGAGAGGACAAGGGCAAAGCTAAGGTTAAGCGAAAACAAAACAAAAGACACGTCGCCAGTTGCGTTTTACCTTTTTTTGTTTTATTGTTTTCTCAGCAGCAAAGCATCCTCAAAAGATATGATCAACAACGACAACAACAAGAGCAAAAATGCACGCTTGTGGTACATATAAATGTGTATATATGAGTGTTTCTGTGTGTGTGTTTGTATCGTATAACGCGTATTTCCATATGGCCTGCACGGGCATCATTTGGGTCGACTTTGCTTTTATTTTCTGCTTCGGCCCAGTTGCCAAGAGTTATAACGGATTTATCTCAAGTTACCAAGTAGCAATGCACACACACACACACACACACACACACATACATACATACATACACATATACAGTTGCACTTGCAGTGCCGTAAGACAAATATGTTTTCATTTTGTGCATATTCTCACAAGACTTTTTTGTGCTTTTTAATTAATTTATATTCCACATAACTTTGCAAAAAAAAACAAAAAAAAATAAAGTCCAGGCACTGCAACGGTCTTTGCTCTCGCTCTCGCTCTCTGCTTCTCTCTGCCCTTCTCTCTCTCTCTCTCTTTCTCTCATTGCTTTTGCTGCGCTCTGTTTGCCTTCTTTTTATTTTACGTTCTGCCTGCGTTCGTTACTTCTGCCGCTCCCTCTCCCTCTCTCTCCCGCTCTCTCTGCCGCAACGTGGGCGTTTGTTGTTGTTGTTGTTGTTGTTGGTAGGCATCATGAAAATTTGTCTTATAACACGACAGGAAATTAACGTTTTAATTACAAGGCGCGCTCTCGCTTATGTTTGTTTCTTTTTGCTTTTCCTTTTCCATCTCCTTTTTCCTTTTTCCTTTTACATTTTTTCTTTTTATTTTTTATTTTTTTATTAGATGCCCAGCAGCGGTAAGCTCATAAACATAATTGATTTTCCATGGCTACATGGGAAATTGGCCATCACATTAGCAGCACCAGCAGCAGCAGCAGCAATAGCCGTAATCACCTGGAAATACGGTCCTACCTCAACATTTGCCACCAAAATGCTGCGCCTGCGCGTGCCTCGCATTCCGAATGCCAAGCGGACATCGAGGCTGACTTGGTTTTTGGTCTGCGTCTTGGTTTGGGCTTGGGTTTGTTTTTGGGCTTGCATTTGGGCCTGGACAGCAATCAACACGATGTTGGCTACATGGCTGGCATGTCAAAGATATGTTTGCTTCGACACATGCCTGCCACACACTTGCACCGCCCATTCCCCTTGCGAAAAATTCCAAAATACAGTTGTGCCACGGTCACGATTTCAGTTTCTGTTGTTTTTAGCGGCTTGCCACAATATTTCCACAGCATCGCATGCGATTTAAGATTTAAGCTGTTGTCTGTGTTGCAAGCTTCAATTGATTAATTGTCTTAATCGAGATATCTAGAAATTGTGATTTATTATTGATAAATTATGTTATTAGTTCTGCTCAAATTTGACACGAATTTCTCTTTCGATCGATAAATAATTCAATTTCAAATCTAGCAAATCAAATTTAATTCACATTCATATTTAGCCAAGCTTTACGAATACTTTTCGAATACTCGGCCTGAAGAGCAACAAATTGTGAGCTGCTTAATCTTGACACATAATCAGCTTTATGGAACTAAACTTTAAACTTTACTAAACACATTGACTGGCTTACTTAACGTGATGCACACCTACGTTGCAAGTTGAAGTGAAGCAACAAGTAAATAGAGCCAATGCTTTTCACATTCCCCTTCGCCAAAGACAAATGTCAGCAGCATTGATGCTTGCTGTCATCGGATTTCAATGCCAAGCCAGGCCCAGCCCAGTCAAGCTAGGCCAATCCAAGAAAAGCTGTTTGCCGAGCCGAGCTGCTTGTCGAGACGAGACGAGACGAGACGAGACGAGACGAACCGAGCCAAGCTGAAAGCCGACTCGAACCGAGCCGAACCCATCATAGAATAATAATTTTGCAGCCTGTCAAATGCACAGCAACAGCAACAACAACAACAGCAACAACAACAGCAACAACAACAGCAACAACAACAGCAACAACAACAACTACAGTGATAGCCATAAATAATGCCGCACATTAAAGTGCGCCGTCGTGTTGCAGTCAAGCGACAGCGTCTTCGTCGTAGACATCGTTGTTGTTGTTGTTGTTGTTGTTGCTGTTTCTTTTGTCATCTTGGCCATTTCCAGTGTCACTGCCGTCTGCAACTGATTAGTCAGCAGTTTTTCTTTCTGTTTTTTTTCTTTTCGGTCGCTTCACACATTCAAATCGAATCCGAGTGCAACAAGTGAATTAATAATTAACATTAACATTGCCAATAAAAAAAGGAAATGTTTTTTATACCAACAGCAAAATGAAAAATAATAAAAAAAAAAACATTTTGCTTTTTATGAAAATCTTTGCAAACAATAATGCTTGAAGCACTGAGAAAAATATTCATCAAAATCAAATACCAGCAATATCACAAAAAAAAAACAAGAAAATTTGCCAGATCTTAACAGATCTTTAAGTTCAATATTAAGTTGAGATATATGTATACATTCTCGATGGAAAAGATATATCTTTAAAATGGTGTTTCTTTAATGCAACTGTAAAACGATTTATTTCGCTAATGGGGGAAAAGTTATCGATAACATTGAGAACTTGTATCCCTAATTTGACGGATGCTTATCATGCATACTTTTGAAAAGCTTTGGGTGCTTTACTAATTTTACCTACTGCCTGCAGGAGTATTTCTTTACAATCCCGACTGAGGCTTATGCACCTTTTATGCATCTTTTTCATTGCTTGGAAAGATGTGATAAAGTTTTATATACTATATCTGAGCCTGCTGACATCACTGATAGAACTTAACACGCACAAATGGGAACATTTTGAAAGCTAAAGTTGGCTGAATGGGTTTAGACGCAGCGTGTTTAAGCTGAAATTCAGTTTGATAAACGCCAATTTCTTGAGCAGCAAGTGAATGAAGCCGCTGTCAAGGAAAATCGATTTAAAATGTATAAATATGCAGCGCAGGGTGTGAAAAATAGCTCGTTAATTAATAATGAGTATAAAATGAGAGCGCGCGTGCCGATTCCCTTCTCGACTGGCCGGCCACCAGGCGGGGCATGGGAACGGAAAACTGGTTGTGTGATGGTCAATGATGATGATGATGATGATGATGATGATGGGCGGGCGGATGGCCAGCGAAATCGTAACTGAGCCAAAGTCAGTGGAGTCAGTGCCAACAACAACAACAACAACAGAAACAGCTACAAGTCCTGGACGAGGACAAAAAAAAGACAGACAGAAACACAAACACAATCAAACGAAATACCTGCAGATGAAAAGCACGGCGAACACAATAATAATAATAATAAAAAAAAAAAATATGTGTGAAAAATATCTGCGAATGCAGAATGAGTGTATGACAAGCAGGACGAGGATGAGAACGAGAACGAGAACGAGGACGAGGACGAGGACGAGGACAAGCCAGCCAGCTGGAAAACCCAGCGAGCCATCCAAGTAAATAAATAAGCAGTCATAAAAACAGCACACACACACGCGCACATACAGAGAAAGAGAGAGAGAGAGAGTGAGAGGAGAGAGAGAAAGGGAGAGAGAGCTATGCTTTGGTAATTCCAAGGCGTAGAATGAGAGAGTGAGAGAGAAGGCAAAGACGAATGCCAAATGCGGATTGCAAAAGGTTGCCCTGCTGGCGAAACGGTAATAAATGCTTGGCAAATAGAGAAGCAAACAAACATAACTTATACATACACACACACACACACACATATATATACTTGCATTTAGCACGTTCGAGAGTCACTGGACGAGCATTGAGCATTTTAAAGCGACGCCTGCTGCATCGGCAACACTTTTTTCCCTTTCATTTGCTTTAATTGTTAGCTCCGGCACAGTGCCTGCTCAACTGTGGAGCGAACAATTCATTCTGGCCATTTGCAGTGTAAATCAATAATTTGCCTTCAAATGTCTGCACATCATTTTGAGCACAATTAAAATTTGCTATTTATTATTTATGCATTCATATTCAAATATTATTTTTACTCATTCAGCATTTTAGTTAAATTAATTGCTGAAACATAATTTAAATGCGGAAAATGCACAGATAACTATCGAAAAAAATAGTATAATAATATATTAATAATATATTAACAATTATTTTGAGCCTATCAGTCATCGATGAACCTTTACATAAATTCTTTAATCTTTATATATGTAATTCATATAAAATATGACGACATCTAAACTGAAACCGATTTCAAATGAATATCTTAATAAGATGGTTACTTAAAGTAAGCAAGTAATTGGAATAACTTGACTTATTTACAGTTAATTTGTAATGTAAACTTACCTTGGATCTTGTCGCAGCGATTGATCGCCCAGTAAAAGTTCAGTTCTTCCTTTTGATATGCTACTTGTGGGACTATTTTGTTGCTGTTCGTGTTGTTGTTGCAGTTGCAGTTGCTGTTGTTGTTGTTGCTGTTGAAGTTGTTGTTGTTGCAGTTCAAAGACGGCAGCGCCGCTGAGCAACTGTTGCTGTGTGGTTATGTTATTGCTGCCGGTTGCTGCTATTGCTGTTGCTGCTGCTGTTGTATTGTATGGGGAAAGGCCAAGGCCTTCGCTAGACTGGTGCACGATGACGTCATCCTTAAGCGTAGTTAGTAACTGCGAGACAGACAGAGTGAGAGAGAGAGAGAGAGAGAGAGTCAGTGTCTATTAGCCAAATGGTTGCAGGCTTGCAATGGAACTTAAAACAAATCAAGCAGAAGAATCTCAAAAATCTGACCGAAAACCAAATAAAACGAAACGAAACGAAAACGTGCAACAGACAATGTTGCAACAACGACAACGACAACGACAACAATTGTTGCCACCTCACCTCTCGTCTCGGTGGATACAAATTATTCGATATTAGTAGATCACAATTTTTCATAGCGGACGTCCCAATGATGTTGCTGCTGCAATTATTGCTGTTATTGTTGCTGCTTAAAAGTAAATGTTGCTGTCCAATATTGCTGCTGCTGCTGTTGATGTTGATGTTGATGCTGTTGTTGTTGTTGCTGCTGCCAATGGTGTGCTGGAGCTGGTGCTGGTGCTGTTGCAACTCGGCAAACGCCTGTTGCAGCTGACCACTCGAAATGGCCGTCGAGTATTCGGTTTTGGGCGTTGTCGTTCCATGTACGGATGATCCACTGTGGCAACGCATCGGCAATGCAATATCTGCCGCTGTCACAATGCTCGTCTTGCCAACGCCAACAGCAGTTGTTTCCGATATTAGCGGCGATGTTGATGTTTGTGCATCAACAAAATGTGCACCACCACCAACACCACCACCAGCAGCAGCAGCAGCACCACCACCACCAACATCAACAGCAGCAGCAGCAACAACATCGCCGCCCAACGACGATGGCTGCAACTGCAATTGTCGCTGCTGATGTATTGCTGCTGTTGTTGCCAGTGTTGCTGCTGCCGCTGGCAATGTTGTTGTTGCTGGCAGCGTTGTTGTCGGCAGCTGTGCGTGTTTGTTGTTGTAACTGATGTAGGTGATGCCGCAATAGTTGGCACCATCGACATCATCATCATCATCATCCATATCATCGTCGTCCACCTCCTCGGCCAAATGTTGCAGACTGCTCGCCAGCAATGATTTTGCCTGCAACGGTTTACCAGTGGCAGCAGCCGCTGCCAATTGTTGTTGCAACTGCTGCAACTGTTGCTGCTGGGCATGGCTCGTCTGATAGATGTGACCAGTTGCGCTGCTCGTCTTGTTGCTGCTGCCACTGCTGCTGCTGGCGCCTGCTGCTGGCTGCCCCTGTTTGAGTGCTGCTGCTGCCGTTGCACCAACAATTGCCGATGTTGCAGCCGTTGAGGTGATGTTGCTGCTGCTATTGTTGTTCGGTCGATCGCCTGTTGCTGTTGCTGCTGCTGCTGCTGCCGCTGTGGCAGCTGCAACGGCGGCGCTAACCAATGCCGCCGATGCCGGTGCTGCCGATGGTGTTGACATTGTTGTCGTCGCCGTTGTTGGCGCCAGGGATGGTGCGCTGATGGGGCCACCAGCTGTTGCTGTTGTCATTGTGGCGCTGCTGCAGGTGATTTGATTGCTGCTAAATGACGTCACATAGATCGGCGTCGATTCGTTGAGGAAGCTCAGGTCCTGTTTCTGGCTGGGCATAGTGCCGCTTTTCGATTGCTGCAGCTGCACTTTCCACAGCGCACGTGACAACGGTGAATGAATGAGACAGAGAGAGAGAGAGACAGACAGATATAGAGGGAGACAACGAACGAGCGTAGAATGAAAGGAAAATATAAGTGGAGAGAGTCAGAGACGGGCGGGGAAATCAAATATTGGAAATGATTCATCAATTATCGTTAGATCAATTTGTTATCGATACTTAATAAATGAATGTTATCGATTGACATGCACATTAATATCGATTGCGAACAATTTAACAATTGCACTGAGCAAAAAAGCATATTTTAACGAAACGATAACGAAATCCATTTTATTTTTAAAGTGTATTTCGAGCATTTTAAATCTTTCGCCAGAAAGTCAAAAATTCGAACTTAACTAATATTTTTTATTTTTAACTTTATTTTTTCTTGGTTTTTCCTAATTCTTGGACTACTTTTGAATATGCCCAGAAATGCTGCAAATATTTCTTATTAATCAAAATTACAATTTTTAATATAATATAATTTTTTCCTTAAGATTGGATTGTTTTGTGTCGACTACTATTAGTTGGCATTATTAATTAATATATAAATAAAATTTAAAAAAAAAATAAATGAGAAAAATGTGAATTAATATTGAATTAATATTGAGTTGAATTGAACAAATGTTTGAACGCTTTTTTTTTTGTTTATTTTGAACGAAAAAGGGTTTTTTGAAAAGGAAAAAGTTATTTTTGTCATTGATTGTTTCCCACACACCAACACACACGCACATGTCTATATGCTCCTTCCTCAATGTTGTCAATAATAAATGAAAACTCCAAAAATGCTGTTGCTTTATTTGCATATATGCAAATCAATCAAAATTCATTTAAGTGAAGCCAGCCAAATGAATCCAGACGCAGCAAACACGCCTATTCCCAGAGCCGGGCTTTGGCCCGCCTAATCAAATCTGCATTATTAATGTACACACAATATATGGTACGTACAGTGAACGCCAGCACATTGAACGATTGAACACTACTAAATGAATAAATACTCATTTCCTCTAGAATTATAAATTGTTGCACGCAACATGAAATGAATGCAATCAAATCGAATTGATTAAACATGGAGTCTATTGGGGAAACATTCAGTAGCGAGTGTTTACTGTACCATTTAGACACCTTTTGTTAAACCTTGCGTAGGTGTGCCAACATCTTTGCATCTCTCTCTCTCTCTCTCTCTCTCTCTCTTTCTCTCTCTCTCTCTCTGTCTCTGTCTCGCTCAGCCTGGGTGCGTGGTCGGCTAACAAAAGGCGAACTCAGTCGCTGAATCGACGTCTGACTTTGGCGCAAAGACCGCACCCAGTACCAAACAGTGACTGCAAAACTGTACGGTTTGGTGTGCCAGCCCACATTTAATGTGTATGTTTAATCATATGTTAAGCTCTAGTTGGGCTTGTCAACTTACAAATAACAAATAAACAAACATACACAAAATAACAATAACAAAAATCAGTTATAGACAGTCATCATTATGTCCACGGATTGCCGGCAAACGGGACACTTCACTCCATCTTCGGGTCGTGCCAGCAGCTGCAGCTGCACGGAGCATTCCTTGCACAGGCAGAGATGCCGGCAGGGCAGTAGAAGTTGATTCCGATCGCGATCCAGGCAAATGACACAAATTGTTCGGTTTACCGGTGCATTCCACAATAATACGTTGGCTATCGGTCTCGATACACTCGCCAGAGTGTCTACCACTTTTGTTCACACAGGTGGAGGGGGTCGCAGTAATATAGTAAAATGTTAATTAGAAAACATACGCCATGCTCACCAATGTAGGCCAGCAAGTAATGAAGTGCAAGTTTTAAATAGTAGTCGTAGGCGACGAAGGCGATGATGAGCACGATGGCCGAAGATATTGCACCGAGATATGCCATCTAATATATATAGTCGAATATATCGCAGACTATCTGTGCAAGATTTTGAAGTAATTGAATTGAACCAGGCAGTAATCCACAAAACAGCTGACGCCAAGAAAGTTGTAAATGGCTGCACGCAGCGACTCAATTTGGATCGTAATTTGTTGTAGTAGCACAATATCAATAAGTTTGAAGATTGAATTCAGAAATGAGCAATGACAAACTCAAATGACAACTAATGCGAAGCACCCCTGTACAATCTCCGGATATATATATGTATATATATATAAGTTCACACTCTCAAACCAGTCTAATCGACCCAAACTCAAATGCAATTCACAAAAACTATTCTTGATGCACTTTCAGCTCGCTTCCAATATGCACTCGATGCACGCGATAGACCCGATAAATATCGTTAATATCAATGCTGCAATTTGTCTTCTTCTTTCTTTTTATGTGTGCTGAGTGCAGGGTATATATGTATATTAATAGTGAAGAGACGAGTCAGCAGTCGATGGCTGCAGTGTGTGGCAAGTGTGAGCAATCAGTTGGCTGGGTCGAGGAGCAGCCAGCAACAGGATGGAAGCAAGTAGTTCAGCTGGCTGCTGATAACAACTTATAATAATTCGGATTCACCAATAATCGGTTGACCAGACATCAAAATCAATCTGACTGTGACTTAGCCGGAGCAATGTGCGGCAACTGGTTAACTGTTTAACTGTTTAACTGGTTAAATATGGCATTAACTTGCCACGTTGATTGTCGTTGATTGGCAGTTGATAGCTGTGCAGCGAGCAAGTGATTTATTATTTGAATCAATTGCAATGCGATCAAGGGAAACTATTCATAAAAAATACAAATAAATGTACAATTTGTCCGCTGTTGATTTCTGATATTCGTGACATTTACTGTGATTTATGAGTCTGTAAACACACAACTTTTCATAATATTATTGCAAGTGGCATATATGAAATCTTGAACGTTTCCGGCAGGATGTGTTTCTCAAAGAAGGCAAACTGAAAAACTGAAACAGAAACTGCTGCATAACCGGGCATAACCGATTGCGAAATACTCTAATATCGGCTGACGACAGTTGGCAAAGGAACTAGCTTTTAGCGTTTAGAAGATAAGTTGATTTATCGATGTACACTATCGATATTATCGCTTTCTCAACAGAGCATAATTATCGATTATTCACGCATGACATCTATACGATATGGTATCGTTCCTTTGGCTTCAATAGCTATTCAATTCGATTGTACTTAGATAAATATTTGCCAAGTTTTATTATGGAAATTTTCTTAAGAATTGAGCGAACAAGACAGAGAGACAGACTCGACCAATGATGCTGATCAAATATATATACTTTAAGGGCTCGAAACACAATTGCTTCAATGCATAAGTGAAATATTCTCGAAAAACTTAAAGGAATCGTAATATCAAAATATGAAATGATCAAATTTGATTTCTATAATAATAATCGGGGAAAAGTTTTTATTTTGATTGCGCACAGATTGATTTATATATCGATTGAAGTTGAACTGGCTGCAGGATGTGTCAGTGTGGCAGTCAAGTCAAGCAGTTTCTCGGCTCAAGTAATCCTTGTTTTTTTTCATAAGCTTGTGTTTGTTTTTGATTTCCTACTTGTTTACTGTCAATGTGTGCGTTAGCGTGTGTGTGTGTGTGTGTGAGTGTGTATTTCCATCTTCTACTTTGTGTGCGTTGTGCTTGCAAAGTTGTGCAACAAATGTTTCACTTTTAGTTTCTATTTTGCTGTCCGTTTGCCTTTTGCTATTGTTGTTGCTGTTGCTGTTGTTGTTGTTGTTGTTCTACGTGTTTGTTGAATTTTTAATTAATTTGCTGACTTTTTCCACATGCTTTCAGCAAGTTGGTCAAAGAGTTCAGTCCACTGTCGCGACGTGGCTTAAATGGGGCTGCTTTCAAGCTGCTTTCATCTGGGTGGACTGCATGGCATAAATATTGGCAACTAGTATTTGTATGTGTGTGTGTGTGTGTGTGTGTGTGTGTGTGTGTGTTTGTTAACTCTGGTGTTATAAAACTGCAACATAAATTTAATTGGAAATTCAACTTTTTACTTTTATGCGTTTTTGTTGGGGGTCTGCATAAATGTTTCCCCTTCAAATGTGAGTCGAGGCGGACAGCAAAAAGTTTAAGCGAAATTTGTGTAAAATAAATTAAATATTATATTATATATAATTATATATATTAAATGTATTGACTCCAATTTTTGCATTATAAAAATATACAAATATATAAAAAATATTTTTGTTTTTAAACATTTCAGTTTGAGTTCACAAAATTTGTGTTTCTTATTTATTACAATTGCAATTGTGTCCTTAACTGCTATCGATTCGTAACGGAGGCAGTTATCGATAAATATTATAAAGGAAACTGGATCTGCTTATGGTATACGAGAAGTTATATTCCAAACTTGAACTCTCGACTCCGCTCAAGAGACTTTTCTTCATCTATCTCATAGATACTTTTACAAAATTGCATTAGACCTTTTTTTAATAAATTTTCAAGGGTTTTTGGGGATATTTAAAGTGAGTTTTGGTAAGGATCGAAATGTAAATGGAACACAAATTAAGCAAATGGTTTGTATAGTTTTCTAAGCCTTCAGATTTAATTTACTTTCTGAACAACAACTAAATCAGAACATTTTGCCAGCGGCCCAATCTTGATGAGGAAGGCTTTCCCAAATATTCTCTGGTTTCCATGAGATTGACCAAATCTATTCCAGGATTATAATATAATTTCTTGAGTTCATCATATATCCCTCTTGACTTGGCTATATGCAACATTTCTTACATTCACATTCTCAACATTTCACGAATCCATTGTAATTCTGTAAGAATGTTGATCAAATGATGTACAAACGATCAGTAAATCTATATATGTATATGTATATAAACATGAATTTCTCAAAGTGTATATATATGTATATCAACATCTGTTTGCCTGCCAGTTTGTCCATCTGTGTGTCCGTGTGTGTCTCTGTGTTTTTCGACGCGAACTAGTTTGCCTCATGCAACTTTCACTAGCGCGGTCTGAAATTGATTGATCACAATGATTGGTAATTTTGGATTGAAATTAAAATGGTATTCATTCAGCTGTTATGCTGTGTGGCAAGGCAATTAAGGAAACAGCTAACAAAGCAACCAAATGATGAGATCAAAACTATCCGCATAGAAAGGGATTCAATTATTTGTATGTGCCACAACTCAGCTTGTGAATACTTTTGACCCACAGCACTTTTGATGCGTACATCAACAATGCAACTTTCTGAAGTTGTTTTTTTTTTTGGTTTTTGCTGCTATTGCAGATATTGTATCTTTTAAATATAACTGTTAAGCAACTGCCTCAAATGCTGTTTTACATTTTCAAAGGTCAAGTCCTTGCCACAAAAGCGTTAAGTGCAGATAAATATATATAAAAATTTTAGGAGAAAATCTGAACCGAAGAATAAATATTTTAACCAGAAAAAAAAACAAATATTGACTTTTGAACTTAATTCTAAAATAACTGTACAAATATAATAATAACGCTTTCAAAACTAGTCAAAGAATTTTAAATAACTTTTATGAATTAATAACTTAAAGTATGTGAATTAAAAGTGGTTTGTTAATTTTACACTAATTTTATTTCCACAAGTTAAAAATTAAAGAAAAAATCAGCTGCGAATGCAAAGTGGGTTGGATTGTGAGCAGTGCAGACTCAGGCTCAGGCTCAGGCTCAGGCTCAGGTATTGATTTTTGGGAATACAATTTTGGAATCGGTTATTGCGACTATATACGTTATTTGGATTTGGAAACTTACCTTTCTGGACAGCTGTGTTATGTCCACGGGCGTAACGCGATTCAAGGCCGCCAATCGTTGCAAACGCTCCCTTGCGTGCTCCTCCACGGCAATGACAAACGCGTCCTGCACCGAGTTGCCAATATCCCAAGCTGCACACACACACAGAAAGATAGAAAGAGAGAGAGAGAGAGAGAGAGACGGAATGAGCGAGTGAAAAATGATTTATGGCAGTTGACTGGCATTGTCAGCCAGCCGACAACTGACAACCGACAACCGCAAGAGCAGCAACCATAAATGGCTAAGAGTGCTCTAGTCGAGAGTGCCCGACTAGGACATACCCTGTAACCGCATTAGTTCTTACTTATCATAATAAACGTAAGTTGATTTGCTTAGTATTTGCGAGACATTTCAAAATATCGGAAAAGGAAAAGGATTCACTCATAAATATGAACCAGCAAATATAAATATACAAATATATATATATACATATATATATATATATATGTCAAGAAAAAATCCTCAAAGCACATCCAAGCAGATAGCGTCGCTTTAGCCAGTAAAATATATAGTATGCTAGGCTAATATGCAATAAATACACTCAGCAAAAAAAATCGCTGTGAGATGAAGTAAAAAAATCCTTTCGGTCAAATGTTTTTCAAGTGAAATCTTAGCCTGACTTACATAATAAGATGAGAAAAAAGTTGAGCAAATTTCTAAAATTCAGTTGGATATTTTTTTCTGAGTGCATCAGCTCTTAGCCTGTGCAGCAATTCGGTTTGTTCGAAGAGCTGAAACTAAACAGATTTGCTGGAATTTTCAAATGCTGCAAATGAAGTTAACAGTTTGAACTGAACACAGCGAATGCATGAGAGAAATTTATGTATGAATGTGACTCACACTGCAACACAATGGGTGTGAGTACTGGGCGAATGCTGAGTGTACATATTCATTAATAAGGCATTTCCGATTGGCGCACAATCAGTGTGTGTGTATCGAACACATCGAACAAAGCAACAAAAGCAATATATTTGTTCATATATATACATATATACACACACTCCAAAGAATCGACGACTCATACGTACACACACACATATACATATATATATGTATATATATATATTTACACGCTGCGCAGTTCGATTGAAGGCAAAACTGTTCAAAACTGTACCAAGCCTAACGGGACCTTGTTTACGCATTTTATAACGGTGCATCTTCTTCGTACTCTGTTATAATGCATTGGAATACAAATGTATACATATATATATTTACACGCTGCGCAGTTCGATTGAAGGCAAAACTGTTCAAAACTGTACCAAGCCTAACGGGACCTTGTTTACGCATTTTATAACGGTGCATCTTCTTCTTACTCTGTTATAATGCATTGGAATGCAAATTGCGTTAGTTTTTTTCCAAGATTTTTGGTTTTTTTTTCCTTTTTATGGCTAGTTCGGATGCGAAATTCGATTAAAGGCAGTCGCTTCCAAACCTTTGAAGCAGAAAGTAGGGCGTTATGGGATACTTAAGTATACATACAGTATGTCAAGAAAGTGTTTGGACAAAACTCATATTATCTCATTTCTTTTGCCAGAAAAAGTATTTAGTTATTGAGTTATTTTTCTAATTTTTCCTAAAACTCCGTAAACTCACAAAATTAACAAGAATCATTTATTGAGAAAATTGTAACAGTAAAAAGAACAAAATTATACATTCTTTAGACTGTCAAGAAAGTGTTTTGGATAACGGCTTTTTACGATTTTTTCGTTCCCGCAGACTCCGCTGGAAATGGACGTTTTTTTCGTGTCTTGCATTTTGTCTGTGACCTTGGCAAACATATGCTGTTGAAATTTTTCAGTGCAAGATGATTTTTGAGAGATTTTTCGCTACTCGAAGCTGTGATGCTGCTTCAAGCATGATCTGGGCTGTATTCAGTCAACACAACTGGACCCCGATTCGTAAAATTTCAGTCCGTTTAAGCTGGAAGTGTTATATAAACCAGTTGGACGCAGTTTTGGTGAACTGTATGGAGCATCAACCAGGCCCGAATGCCTTATTCCAGCAGCAGCCTGTCGTGAGTGATTTCGTGATAAGGATTTTAAAGTTTTCGAGTGGCCAGCAGGAACACCTTAACTGAATACCATAGAGCATATGTGGGGACACTAGTTCTGTCGAGTTGAAGTTGATAACCAACATTTGGAGACAGTTAAGGAATGTTCCCAAATGCGACTATCTAAGTTCTTAAAAGTTATTGAATTGAAGCCAAATCGATTTTATTAGTTAAAAACAAATCTGGAGGCTGAAAATCGAATGTTTATTAATGTTAACAACTTAATTTGACATTTAGAATAGTTCATTATTGTAGAAAAAAATGAAAAAAAAAAAAATTAAAAACTTTGTTTTCAATTTTTCGAGTTTCGCATAATCTCGAGTATGCAAAAGTAGGCGGTCAATGCATGGAAGGACAGTGAGGTATATACAGAGAGAGGGAGATAGAGACAGAGAGAGAGAGAGAGAGAGAGAGAGATAGAGATATATATATATATAGAGAGAGAGAGATAGAGATATATATATATATATAGAGAGAGAGTAGAAACAGAGAGAAAGAGAGAGAGAGAGAGAGATGGAAATGAATGTGGAAAGTCAAAATACTCATTTATGATTATCCATTTGCTTTGCATGCCAACTGATTGAGTGGAAATGGATACGTATAGTCAAATTGTGGGCGTTGCCAGCCAACCGCCCCAATTATACTTAGGTAAATATTGATGGCGTAACTTTTGATTTAACAAGCTGGAAAATCGAATAAGACGACCAACAAAATGTATAAATCAAATGTATCTTCTTGCATTCAATTTCAATTTGAATCATGCAAAATAAGATGTGATTTATTCTGTGACTATTCCAATTCAATTCAATAACACAGATTTCGTTTATGTCGTTAAGAAATGAATATATAATCAACTAATCGCAACATCAGCATAACAAATGTTGTCTACGCAACACGAGCAGTTTATGAATCTATTTTGCTATCAATCTTGGCTAAAAAGTTGAAAATTTCAGGGCGATTGTTTTGCACAGTGTAGACGAAATGGTAGGCAATAATTGAAATGAAATTATTGCTAATTTAGAAATGCATGCAAATAGACAAAGTAAACAAATAAATACATATATATATATATGTATATATATATATATATATATATATATATTCAATTTTGTAGAGCTCTGCTCTGGCAATGTCGAAGGAATTGTCAAATACGTTGCGGAAATGGAAAAGTTGTGCTCGAAATTCGCTGTTGACTGTCAACGTCAACATCTTAGCCCGACCTCAACATATTTTCATTAATTTTGTATACCCTGTATTGAATGGGTGAGGAGGATTATCATATTACTTACTAACAGTAGTCTTATCATTAAAACAGGGAAATGGATTAGTTTCAAGAACGTTTTGAAAATGATCCAAAATGAGAAGTTTGAAGTCAAATCAAGAATTAGCTTTGCAAGAGTAACTCTAAGTCGGGCACACTTCGCATCTATAGCAATGGGTATCTCGCAGTCGAGCGAGTTTTGTGTTTTGGGACTGTTGATTAAGCCCCAAAGTGGCCGTCAGCAGAGACGCACAAGCAGCGCAAACAGCAAGCTGAAACGCGCCCCAAGTTGCGCCCTGAAAATTGGGGCCGCCGCAACATCCCCCCGAACACTACCCACACAATGTGGACGCGACGCTCACACGCCCCGTTGCAAATCCAATTAGGCGCCATTGCGTTGTCAGCGTCGTCGTCATATGTCGTTGAACCTTCATATATCCAAGTAACGCTGCAGCACCAACACCAACGCCAGCTGACATTTAATCTTATTTGTGTGTGTGTGTGTGTGAGTGTGTGTATGTGTGTGAGTGTGTGTATGTGTGTGTGTGAGTGTGTGTATGTGTGTGTGTGTTGGTGTGAGAGTGTATGCGTGTGTGACACGCCCTTACTTTTGACGTGGCTAGTCAGTCGCGAGTGCAACTCAGCTCTTGTGCACTTTCGTGCACTCAGCAAAAAAATCGCCCTAAAAGCTGCAAATGTTTTCTAACTTTTAGCAGGAATTTCTAAAAAAAATGAGAAATCTAATTTCTAAAAATTAAAAAATCTTGCCTAAATTTAATAATACCAAATTTATCATGTTTGTTTTTTTATTTTTTCCCTACAAATAATAAAAGCATTTCTAAAAAGTAAAATTTAGTAAAGCAATTTTTATATAAGACGAAATAAAGTTTTGACGCAATAAGTTTAAGTTTTAAAGTTATCGATAAACATAGCAACATAAGGTAAAGTTATCGATCAAATTAAAAAAAAGCTTGATCTGCGTTTAATAGTTAAAAACTAATTTATTTAAAATTCGAAGCTGAGCAGGAATATAAATATATATTTTATGGAGAGATACGAAAGTTAAGAAATTACAATTTTCAAAAAATCCTAAAATGTATTTCAATTGATAGATTTTGGATAAATATTGCTTATATTCCACATTTGAAACCATTAAAATGCTAACTTTTACAGCTTATGGCAATGTACTGAAGACTTGTAATCTTAAATATATATATATGTATGTTTGTGTATTTTTGCCAGTGTAGCTGTGTCTCAGGCGGCTTGGTTTGATCCTGCTAGTGCAAAGTGTGTCAACTTAAACTAATTAACTGCGTCCAGTGGTTGTCATCCGCTGTCCATCAGCCATTGGTGACACATTATGAAGCTTAATTAGCATTTAATGTCGCCGAGGAGCTGATGGCTCCTTTCATGGGCCATCTTTGAGTTATTTATGCACAACATGAATAGGACGAAGTCAGCTTTAGTATAATCATCATCGCCAGCATCGATGTCAGCTGCAACAGTTAATGTTGTTGCCTTCTTCTTCTTTTTCTTTTTTTTTATTGTTCTCTCTTTCTCTGTTTGCCACATGCCACTTGGGGCACATCGTTCTAATTGCTGCAACCAATCGATAAACAATAGACCAAAGTGCTCTCTAATTGCAAAAGCAATCGCAAATTAGGTGTTCATCCAACAACGACAACAATATCAACTCAAAATAGCACTTTGAGTACAGGTGAGTACAGGTGAGTACAGGTGAGTACAGGTGAGTACAGGTGAGTACAGGTGAGTACAGGTTGATAGGCCCCTTAAACGAAATCCCATTAAAATGCCATTTGATATTCTCTGCTAAGCCTCTAAACGAGTAGAAATTTAGTAATCTGATATCTGAAATCATTTTAGATATATGTGTATATCAAACGGGGGAATTGAGTCAGCAGAAGAATTAATAAGAAAATTGATGGATCGATTTTAGTGATTATTCAGATCAATGCTGTAGCTACTGAAGTATCCAAGTTTTGCTTGGCGTTATTTTTTAGCACACGAAATTCAATATTTTGCAATTACTTTGATTTTTGGTTTAACTTTGAGTATCCCACGTTGCAAGTTGAAAAATGTTGATTAATTATTTGGTTTCGCTGCTAATTGGTTCGTTTTTGTTGCCCCATCTCCATCGCAATAACGGTTGTTATTATTATAATTTATTACATTCTCTTTTTTTTTCTTTTTTTTTTTGGTATTTACATCAGTTATAAGCAGCTTCTCTGTTGGCCCTAATCATTATTTGCTTTATTTGTCACTTGCAATTAAAACGTAACTTTAATTAAATAATGATGTGGTGGGTGTGCGTGTGTGTGTTTGTGTGTGTATGTGTGTGTGTTTGTGTGTGTGTGTGTGTGTGTATTTTATATAATTAGTTGCGCTTCTTGATACTTTTCGCGTTTTCAGCTCACACGTCGCATACGTGATATTTGAACAATTTGTGTATCGGGCCAAATTCTCCCACTTAATTTATTGGCCATTAAATAATTACCGTCATTAAATGAATATAGCCAAGAATTTTCAGCTGTTGCAGTGGCTTAAATTGTTATTTTTTACACTCTGATACCGAGAGTGGAGGAATAAACCTAAAGACTTGAAAATTTGCATATATATATTCTCGTATCGATAACATCGATAAGTACACATCGATATATTTTAAATATAGAATCACAAAATTTGCATTTGACCTTATTTCATAATCGACATTGTCCAGTTAAAGTTAGCAAACTTGGGAGATTGATGACTGGCCGCATTCCTGCAACAATTTCTGGGCGTGGCAAATGGAGAATGCAAATATCGTTACATTTAAATGGGTACAATCGTGATCGATCAAAGGTATTCTCAACTGGTATTAGACTGGTGTCAGAGTATTCAGCAGTCGGTTATGACCGGCAGCAATGATCTCACTTGCTTTGATTAGCTCGATTCGAAATTCCCAACTGCAACTGGCGATCTTTAAGTTTGGATGCATTCATCTCGTTTAATTATTTGGCGTGTTCAGTTCAGCGTTAAGTTTGCCATTGTTGTTGTTGTTGCTGTTGTTGCTGTTGTTGTTAGTTTTCTATTGTTTAAATGCGACAAGCATGTTCATATTATTCAGATGTATACAATATATATGTATTTGACTATTTAAATTGCTTAAAACCTGAATGTATGAGTGGCTGCAATGGTTATCGAAAGTTATCGATAAAATGCAATAAGTTAAATCTTGATGTTGCTTGTATGCGAAATTGCCAGACTTGAAGTCTCTGTGTTCGGACAGACAAACATTGGTAAATGTATTCGCTTATTGATGCTAATCGAGAATGTATATATATATAACTTATGGGTTTGGCAATGCCTTCTTCTGCCTCTAACATACTTTCTACAATTATTAATAAAAAACAGCCAAAAATTTGAACTCCAGTAAAAAACGTACTGAAAGTGATTAGAGATTTTTGCACTTGCAAATATAAAAAAAAAAAAAACTCGCAAAATTATTTTTAAATTTTTTTTTTAATTGTTTCAACAACATATATAATCAGGCTATCGATAAACGATTAACTTGTGCCACATTCAAAAAAAAAAAAAAAAAAAACACCTGCAAGAAAAACACACAAAAAATTTTAAGCAAACAAAAAAAAAAACAAAAACAAATTAAACTTAGCTAGCTACATGTGTATATGTGTCTGTGTGTGTGTCTATGTGTGTGTCTGTGTGTGTGTGTGTGTCTGTATGTGTTTGTGTGTGTGTGAGTGCGCTATTACTATTTTAACATTCCATTCCCAGCTTTATAGCCGCTTCTGTTCTGCTGTTTTTTTCGTTGTTCTTTCTGCTGTTGTTGTTGCTGTTGTTGCTGTTGTTGTTGTCGTTGCTGTTGTTGCTGTTGTTGTTGGTGTTGTTTGTTAGCCATTTTTCAGCATCGCTTTTGTTGCTGTTTGTGAAACTCGTTTGGTGCACAAGATTTCGTTTTTATACTCGCTGCTTTATCTGCCGCTCTTCCATATTTATTTCTTCTTCTTTTTGTTTGTTTCGCTTTGTTTTCTTTTTTTTTGTTTTATTTATTCTTCTTTTTGCTTTTTTCTCCTTTATTTTATCTAAGTAGCATGTGCGCGGGTTATGTAACCGCAAAATGATGTATCGCATTTCCGAGGCTGCTGCTGCTGCTAGCCTGCCTGGGAGAACTGGGAGCTGCGAGGGGCTGGACGCATGGGTAGGTGGAGGAGGGGGGGGGATTGGAGCGAAGGCTTGGCCCTGCACATGACCAACGTCGTTATGGGGCCATGAACTTTTGCAGCAGTTAGCAGCCGCCAGAGGAGGTTGCCCTCTCTTCAGCCCCAAAAAAAAAAAAACTGTGGGAATTTTTATGTATGTGTGTGTGTGTGTGTGTGTGTGTGTGTAGCAGAAGTAGCTGTTCTCTGGCAATTCAGTCAATTCCACATCGATTATATAAGAGTTGTGTAAACATTTAATCAGCATGTGTACATTATGCCACACATATTAACAAGTTTGCCTCGATTTGTGCATTTTATCAAATGGCTAAAATGGAAAGTGACATTCAAATTTGTGAGTTTTTTGACTTTCGTTTGCCATAAGAAAGTCGCGTGGTGTGTGCGTGTGTGTGTATGCGTGTGTGTGTCTCGTTTAATGTCTCACGTAATCCACATTAAATGCTCGTCTTTTGATACGTTTGCAGCGGGTATCATAATTTTGCCACGAACTGTTGCCGCAAACGTCTTTGAAGCCAAAAAGCAAATATTCTTGAGGTAAACCAAATCAGCTGCAAGTATTTCCATTATTATATAATAATTAATAATAACATTAATAATATTATTATTAATTATTTATTCTGCAAGTGTATTAAATCGTCGGCAATTCGACCAGAAAACTCCTTTTTTTTTGTTATTTGTTTTTGCTTTAATTTTTTTTCTTTTTTTTTTATGTGACAGATTTATTTGTTTTTACGGTATGCGCATAGATAAGAGAAATCAAACAAATAACCCCTCACCCTACTCTCTCTCTCTCGCTCTCTCTCTCTCTTCCGCTTTATCTCTGCCAAGATATATAAACTGGCATTTAAGACATCTCAACTGGCTTAGAAGAAATGGAGTAAAACGTTTATACTTGCCCCCGATGAGTACATATAAATTGTCAATCAGTTAATTTGATCTGATTTTGTGTACGGGTTAAATTCGATTTGTCGATATTTATCGATAGTCTTGAAAGAAATGGAAATCTAGCCACAAATTGAGGTCGCGCTTATCTATGACTCCGAGCATGAAACTAACTTCGATAATCTATTTAATCGACTATCGAAATGATCGCAATGATCGATAATATATGCTATAAGTGTTATCATCAAGTCAAGTCACATTTTATTAGCATGCCATAAATAATACTCGAAATTGTTGTATAATTTTTCACACGAAATATTTCCTTAAAAAACTGCGCAATTTTTTAATAACTTTTTATCGGCATTAATGTGCAATGTTCATTATAAAATACTTCAATTGGGATTGTTTTAGGGCAGTTCTTAAAATTCTGCTTCAGTCATCATTAAATACATATATATTTTTTCTCCAATTTCGTTCGATTTGTGCAATTCAATTTGGCTAATTGAGTAACTAACGTAAACATAAACTGAAATCCACAAATGCATAAAATGTGTCAAATGGATTTGATTTGATTTGATTAGCCGACTTTTCCATTTCCATGTCGATGTGTGTGTGTGTGTGTGTGTGTTTGTGTGTCTGCACACATAAATATTACGGATACGCCTGTTGAAGCACTGCAGTCGAGTGTCGCTCTTATCAGTCGCTTATCAGGCAGCAGCACACAGCGTAAACAAGAAATTGTTTAATTGTTGGCATTGCCATTCACAATGTGGACCGACGAGTGAGTGGGGGCGTGGCGGAGGCGATGGCTGGAGTCGGGGGGAAGGGGGGAGAATGATACATGAGACATGAGGCTGGCAGGCAAGTCAGCTGATCATCTGATGGACGCACGCTGTTTAAAATGGCTCTATTATATGTTCAGAGATGTTTACAATCAAAGGGGGGTGTGCGGGGTGTGTGCAGTGGAAATTGAGAGCTGTGTGTGTGTGTGGGTGTTTGTTTACCCTTTAACCCATTGCAGGGCACTGTAGTTGCTTGGTTATGAGCCATGTTTTTCCAGCAGAGACGCAATTTTCATCATTCAGTTTCCGAACAACTTCAACAATTTTGGCGATTTCTTCTTCTTCTTTTTTTGTGGATTCCCATTCCCTTAAGTACCAAAGCATTTTGATTTAAAAAAAAAATAACAATTTTGGACCGCATTTGCTGAGTTTTTCATATTTTTGAAGCTGTTTTGTATTTTTTCTATGCCAAATTCAAAGATGTTTCGAAAGAAATCTGTTTGAAGTGTTTCGATTATTATATAATAATATAAAATATATAATTAACAATATTAATATATATATATATATATATATATATACTGTTTTCTTTTTCAATTGAATTTTGCGCAGTGTACATTCAGTCAGGTGTGGAAATTTTAATACTATTTTCATTGGCTTTCAATGGTTTCAGATATTTCAACTTTAAATTGAATATTAAAACCCTGATGATTGTCATCAGCGTTGCTGGCATTTTCTGTTTACAGTTTTTACAGTTTTTTTTGCTTTGCCACAACGCTTCCCCCATCGCCCTCTGTGCCCCCATCAGCTTTTATTTTTTGCACTCTGCCAGCAATTGTGTGTTGCTTTGAAGTCGTTGTTGTTGCTGCTACTGCTGCTGTTGTTGTTGCTGTTGTTGTTGCTGCTGCTCTTGCTGCTCTTGCTGTTGTTGTTGTTGTTGTTGCTCAGGTGTGCATTGTCTCACGTTTGTTTATTTATTTGCCCGCTTGATTGCCCCACACATGCTTTTCTCTGCTCCGCTCCGCTCTTCACTCATTACTGTGGAGTCTCGTCTCGTCTTTCAATTACAACTGTAGCAGCCCATTTACACCTTATTTACAGTGCACACACCAAGAACCTCCCCTCCCCTCCCCCTACCCTCTCACCACCCACCCACACCCACACACCCTTCACCCACTCAGTGATTTGTGCAGTTTCTGTTTCAGTTTCAGTTTCAATATTTGCCCGAAGTTTCAGGTTGCCCTTTTGGGTTCTGGGCACTGGACGCGTCGCTTGCAGTCAGTCCCTCCCTCCCCCTGCCAGAACCCCCATCCAACCCTTTATCAATTCAATAAGAAGAAGAGCAGAGAGGACTCACATTTCTGCCAAGCGCAATCAGTTAATTGTAAGCTGAAACCAAGGAACAACTACGGATCTTCTACTATAAAAGAAAACATCCCCAGGCGAGGAAAATGAATGGAAAACAAGCTCCTTTTTGGACAATCCGCAAGTCAATCCCCAAATCAGGAAATATTTTGCTCGTTTTTTCTCGTTTAAACCATCGTTAGTTAGAGGCTCAGAGGGGGCCTCAATACCCAATAAATTCATCAAATGTATGGTTTTATCGATTGCAATGTCATCGATTGCAATGTTATCGATTTCATAACCAACCAGCGAATAAATATATAGCTTTGATACGCTGATAAACATGCTTGAAGTAGCAGATGCTTGAGAATAAATAAGAATTATCTATATAAAAATTAGGTGTATGCAAGAAGAAGAAGAATAGTTAGAATCGTAGAGATAAGCATAGAATTCTTCGAAATTCAAGTGCAGCTGGAATTCATTTCTTTGGCCTGCTATTGAATAAACCAACAATGAAATACTAACTAAGCCATAATTGACAATCAAATAAACCAAATAAATTATTTTTTGCTGTTTTTCGTTTTCAGTCTCGTCGATTATTGATCTTGACAACATTTGCACTTGATTCAAGTGCGAAAGTCTTGAATATTTTCTACAGTTTGAGACGCACAATTCGGTCTATTAAACTGAACCCAGTTTAAAAGTAATATTTGTATGCATAAATGAATTAATTAAAGTGCAATTATTGAAATAAATAAAGTGCAATTAAATTAATTTATTTAAAATTGAATCTTTTTCTTTCGCAACTAAAGAAATTGAGCAAAAAACTGAAATGATTGCAGGCGATTTGATTTCTGTATATTAACTGAACTATTAATTGAATGAGGCTCTACATATAGCCATGAATGCACTCACACACACTCACACACACATACTTAAACACAATTCACAGCTGCTTATCAGCTGCTGCAGCAGATGGAAGAACAAACAGATAGAGGAGGGTGGGGCGGGTATAAGAGTTTGAAGTGGCTTATGCTATTGAATGTCAGTTAAATCGCACCCCCCCCCCTCCCCCCACCCCACTCAAGCACCCCCGCCCGTTAAAGAAGAACAAAACTATCTTGTGTGTGCAGCATGCAATTCCATGGCCAAAAGACTTTGGGTCGCTTTTGAGGCAATGACTTTTACACATCGTAGCACATGGCTGCCCAACCACACATACCCCCGCCTCTCTCTCTCTCTCTCTCTCTATATTCTCTGTCTTCGTGTGTGTGTGTGTGTGTGTGTGTGCGGTAAGCGCTCAATTGTATCCGCCATCATCATCATCATCATCATCATCGAGCGCGTGTAAATCGTAAGAAACACTCTCAGGGCAGCAGAGGCAGCAATGCGAGCAGCGACGTTAAGAAACTTGCCTTACCGGATTTTAAGCTAAGCCTCAACATCAGCAGCAGCAGCCAGTAATAAAAGCACCCCCCCCCCCCTCTCTCCATGCTCTTACTCTACCTCTCCTTTTCCCCCACCCTATTCACACACCTGCATGGACCGTGGGCAATAGACAAAGCTGTATCTCTTACTCTCCCGCCTCAGCCTCTCTCCCTTTCCGTAACTGTCTCTCTCTCTCTCTCTCTGTCTGTCTGCCTCTTTGCCCATCTGTTGGATGCTCTCAACATCTTGGTCGCTCTATTGATTTCGCTTAATATAACAGCAGCAACGACAACAACTTTGGAATGCTAACGTTTGTCTCTTTACATGTGTATGCATGCGAGTGTGAGTGTGTGAGTGTGTGTATATGCATGTGTGTGTGTGTGTGTGTGAGCAGACAAGACAAGTAATGAGTAACAACTTCTTTTTTTTTTTTTTTAAATAAACTAGAAATTCTTGCGCCCATTTTGCTGACCCAAAAAAGAGAAAATTTCCTTCGATTTGGAGTTAGTTGGGTGGGGGAGGGGGGGCGAAGCAGTAGAGAGTAAATAGAGATGCATAACAAAAGAAAGAAGAAACAAAAAGATAATGCGACAATGTTGATGTGGCTTAATGTTCCATTCAAAAGCAGAAATGATGATGAAGCCGCAGCCGAAGAAGATGTGAAAAGAGAGCTGTGAGATGAACTGAAGCAAAGCAGAAGGAAAATAAGAAGAAGAAGAATCTGAGTGGACAGATTAGAAACGATGCTCCTAAAAAGTTACCAAAAAAGGGAATGATAAAACACAATTCAAAAGGATTCCACAAAATCTGCGTAATTTATTTGCAATAATTATGTGGCATTAATTATAATTTAATTTGGAATCAATTAAGAAGAGTTTATTGAATATTGAATATATGTGAGAAAAGTTAAGATAACTTCAAAAAAGAGTCTTGCTGGAGAGACTTCTGCAGGAGGAGAAGCAAAAAACACCCAGTAAATAAGACTTCGTTTGTGGCTCGATGTAATTTCGATATTTCTGTAATTCCATAAGAAGAATTAAATTCTCAGAAATGTTCAAAAATATACTCCCTACTCCCATTGATAATAATTGATTATCAATCAATCAATCAGGCAGCCAATCAATCATCAATCTACACACACCCACACATTCCATAGATAAATATGTGAAATATGACAATTAAGGCAAATTTCATACATGAATTTCATTTTCATTCACGAAAAATTTAAACCAAACAATTTATAATAAAAAAAAAAAGTTGCCTAAGCAAGTCGATGACATTCTGCAACTAACTTTGCTGGAATTTAGTCTGCGGCAGAAACTTTACTGATTCCTCGAATAGCGAACATAGTTTAACCAAAAATGTACTACGGTCAAGCAAACAAATTAAAAAAAAGAAAAGAAGCAAATAAGTAGTAAAAAGTAAATCTTCAACCGAAGGGTCAGCTTTCGTGCCACATGGTGCATATTGCATTGCTATTCTTACGAAGTCTGCCATAAAAACTCTAAACAGCATTCGGTTTCAGTCAGTTGAGCAAACAGCAAAACGGTTAAATGCACTTGTAAAAATCGTAAATTTTGTAGACATTTTTTTTTTTTTTTTTTGTATATTGAGCATCGGACACAATTGCACTTGACTTGCTTTTCGGCCAGTGTAAATCGAGCAATGGTCAGCTGCATTGCAACTGATTATTTAGTGCTTAAAATCTTGTGTTATTTAACTCTATACATAATGTTTACGCCTCCATTTGGTTACTTTATCAACGACAAATAATATTTAAAAAAAAATAAGTAAATAAAATAAACAACGCCCCTTCGAAATCTGGCAATTGCAGTTGGACAAGCATTGTGTCGGTTGTGTTAGTTCATGGGTTTTTTTTTTTTATTTTAGCTCTTTTGGGATTTGTTTCGCATTTTGGTCTTGTTGCGGTTTTTGGTTTTCCACACACACACACACACACACACACACACACACAAGTAAAACTTGTTTCGTTTTCAAGTTTTTGGAGTTGCCGTTACACATACAGTTTGAGCCGCACTATAGGTCACTTAAACTGTAAGCAGCTTTTCCTGCAGTTTTGTTAGCATACTCGATACTTAAACTATGTTTGAGGATATTTCCTATTTTGCGACATTCTTTTTGTCTCTTCATTTGCATATTTTCATCTTTCAGCGGCAGCAGTTTCCAGTTGGTTAACTCAACTCCCACTCCCAACACTGTCCACTGTCCACTTTCCACATCCCACTTACCACTTACCACAGTCAACTAACTGCCCACTTCCCATTCCATTCCAGCTTTAATTTGTTGCTGTTTTGGTGCCGTTTTCTATGTGAAATGTGAATGGCAGCGATCACAGGCAGAGGTGTCAAATCAACAACAAGAATTCTTTCCAGCTCTCTCTCTCTCTCTCTCTCTGACTCACTCTCTCATTGCGGAGAGCGAGCGAATTATATTGTTGAGAGAGGAGTGAAGAGAGCCGAGCTTTGTTAGTTTGAGAGCATTGTTTAGTTAGGTTTGCTTCCGCTGCTCTTTTTGTATTGCATTCCAATAGTGTGAGTACTATTTACATGCATACATACTTACATATGCATGTATCCACTACGAGCAGGTATTATCCGGCTTTGCCTGTACCCAGTACAACTTTTACTTTATAATATGTATGTATCGATATTAATATTTATTTCTATATACATTTTTTTGATATTTACTTTTATGTTGTTGCCTTCTTCGTTTTATATACAAATTCATTATACCCTTTGTGTGATTATTTTGTGTACAGGGTATAAACATGTGAAAATTGACAGCTGTTTTAATGGCTCATAAGCAAAGTGTAAAGTCTGAATCAACACAAACACAAACACACACACGCACACGCACTCACATGTGCAAGTGCATATTTCTTTATTGCAGGGAAAAATTTTCAAGTTTTCAACTGAATTTCAAGTGGAAAAAACGTCAACATTGCCGGTAAAAAGAAAAAAAATAATAAAAATAAACAAAAACAAAACAAAGCAGAAAACGAAAAAATGTTTTTTTTATTGTTGCTGTTGCTGTCCTACAAATGTATCTCAGCGTTGCTGCGTGTATTGCATAAATGCCCTTCGCCCCAAAACAAAGCAACAACAACAACAATAACAGCAACAACAAAAATATTTAACACACAAAAAGCAGTCATAAAACAAAAACGCAACGCTGACGCCGCCGTCTCTGTTGCCGTCTCTGTCGCTGCTGATTCATGGCTCGTGCATACATAGCTCGGCTCAGCTCAGCTGGCAGCTGGGACAGATAGCCAGACAGAGAGACATGCTGAGACGGGAGAGAGGCAGACAGGCACAAACACGTACAAAACGTGTAAAGAGCAAGTTTAGACAGTTTGACAAGCATTTGTGCACACTTACTTTAGACGCGTCGCTGTTGCTGTCGCTGTCGCCGTGGCTGCTGCTGCTGCATATATCTAAATAATATATGTATGTGGGTGTGTGCATATGTGTGTGTCTGTACACAAATCAAATTAGATACACCAACAACAAAATATTGAAACAAAAAAAAACACCACAAAAAAAAACAAAAATGCGCTCCAAAACGAAACGCGATGGCAATGAAACGCTGGCGCAGTCGCAGTCGCAATTGCCCTAAAAAGCTAATATGCGCGCGCGCGCGCACTCTCAACGTACAATATGGGACCGCGAACCGTGGACCGTGAGACGTGGCAAAGGGGGCGATGCGGAAGCCGGCACTACACACAACACGACACGACGCGAAACGAGACGAAACAGAATGCAATTCGCAACGGGAATGAGCAGCACACTGTGGCGTGGACGCAACGACAAACGGCGACAGTTGCCGCACAACTGATGTGATTAGTTGCAAAGCCGCAGCTAGCCCCCAAAAAAAATCGTGCGCAGAGCAGCGACACAGAGAGAGAGAGAGAGAGAGCGAGCGACAGAGCGTAAACGTAAAACGTTTGGAGCCGCTGACCACAAAGCAAATTGTAAAAACAAAAGCGCCGAAACAGAAAAAAAAGCTGCGCGAGATGCTCAAACCAGCGCAAAGCATAATAGTAGTGTGTGAGCGCAAGATAAACAAGCGGAGAATGAGAGAAAGAGAGGCAGAGAGAGAGAGAGCGAAATGAGTTGGCTTGACTAGAAAGGTGCAGTTGAGCAGTCACCGCAGTTGTTTAATGAATGCAAACAGTTAACAAAACAGCTGCGAGCGTATTTTGAAAAGCTTTGCTCTAAAGGCATGTTAATTAAAAAACAGTTTGTTTGTCACTTGTGTGAGTGCCCTCGAATTTGATAAGAGACTGCCCGACTGAGAGATATCCTCTACCAGTTTCCATATATAGATAAGATGAGATAATGAGTCGAAAGGAATTTTATTTCTTCTACTGCAATGCCTGCAATTCAAAATTGGTGTAACTAGATAGCAGAGACCGATATTTCTCGATATTTGGGAAATGTGCTTTGTGTATCGAGAAACTAAAAGAAGACTCATTTTTTAAATTTCAGATAATACTCTCCTTAACGACTCCAAACAACATTGAGGTAATAATAAAAGGCATTATAAATAAATAGATATATAGATATATAGATATATATATGTATATGTATATGTATAGCTTACCCAATCGTGAATCATTCTTCTTGCGTACACGTAAGCAAATTGTGCATGATTTGATGCACTGCAAATGTGAAGACGAAAATACAGGAAATCAGAAAAGTTTATTATTCAGTTCGATTTAAATCGATTACTTACATCGTGTATGTGTCGAATGGCCTCGCCCCTTGATATATTGTCCAGACTGAGGCCATTGACCTCGAGTATCTCATCGCCCACTTCCAGATTATCGCGATCGGACGGTGAGCCGTATAATTTAATTTTACCCTCCGCATTCTCAACGAGAATGATAACATATCCAGATAGCTCGACAACTTGTTGCTGCAACAGAGAGACACAGGTACAGTTAGAGAATTGTAAATATAATCAGTTCGCAGTTGAAGTTTCAAATAATATACCCAGTTTAATCAACGAAATTCAATTATGAAAATATTAAGATAGTCGAGACTGCTCGACCAGCAGATACCCTGGAACAGGCAATCTAATTGATTTTAGTTCGTTTTGTTCAACAAAATTGATATTTTTTAACCGATCTTATTGATATTTGTATATATGTATAAATATTTATAAATAATTGTGGCTCTTATTACTCAGTTTCGCTAGCTAAGTAAATATCGAAATAACATTTTAATGTTTTACTTTCGTTATTATTTTTTTTTTTAGTTTTTCCAATATTTGCTATAAATATCAGACAATTTTTCATCTTAAAAAACCAAGATTTAAAAATACTGCAACTTTTTGAAAAACCAGCTTAAAATAGGAATTCAAGTTAAAAATTAAAGTTGCAAATTAAAAATGAATAATTATATTAAAATTGAAAATTAAAGATATTTATTTAATGTTTATATTTTCACTTTTAATTTTAGCTTAATTCATTCACTTTTCATTTTATGTCAGTTGAAACTGTTTAATTTGTGCTTACAACTTTTTTTTTTTTTGAATAAAAAAAATAAAAAATAAAATAAAAGCCAATAATTAAACAACTAATAAAATGTTAATAGTAGCACTCACATTGTAATTAACAATTAAAAACAATTTGTACAAATATTGATAAAAACAAGTTAAAAAATATATTTGAAAATCACTTGCAATTAAACAAAATGTTTTGCTCCAGCCAGCAAGAAGAAGAACTAGCAAATTGCTGCTATGCTCAAGATTTTAATGTTGCCGCTCATAAAGCCATTTGCATAAATGCTACAAAATGTTGAATGTTTAATGTTTAATGCGTGCAGAGCAGGCGGTGAGGAGTGGGGGGGGGGGCGGGGGTGGTGATGGTGGTTACACAGTTCAGGTATGTAGGGTAGGCAAAAAAAAAAAAACAAATTAATTATACGCAAATGCGGGCAACTTGGACCCAGTTATTCAACATGCACCATGCCCCATGCCCCAACAATCCCAATCCCAAGTCAAGCTGAACAGCAGAAATCGCAAATTCTGTCTTCTGATGTGGGCGTTTAATTGTGTATGTATAGATGTGTGTGTGTGGGTGGTGGTGTGTGTGTGTGTGGGTGGAGGTGTGTGTGTGTGTGTGTGGGTGGAGGGGTGGGCAAATTTTAGCCCATTATTGCTTGGGCTGGCTCGTTATGTTAATTACAACAAATTATGCTCGTGTGGCAAATGCGTGTGTACGAAAACACCCAACACCCCCAAAACACACACACAAACACACACCCTACTCCATCCGCTTGCAGCATCAAGCAGTTTGAGTTTAGAGTTAGGGTAATTGCTTTCTCAGTTTACGTTTTAGTTTTAGTTACGTTCTGCAAAAACTAAAAAAAAAAAAAAAACTGTATAAAAACTGTTTATAGTGCTAATGAGCTTTTTGGCTTTTGAGTTTGACATTAACGCCACTTATGGGTCAACATTTTGAGTTTGATATTCGCTGGCCCACAGCTGGTGGCAATTTAATAGTTTCACTTTCATTATGCACAACGAAAGTGGTTTTTTGCTCAAAAAAAAAACTTTACTGGCATCTAAAACACATTTTATTTATTCATTTGCAAGAAATTAAGACAAAATGATGTGCACACATTTGGCTAATTAGCCACAAAGGTGCGCATAGGTAGGGTTACCCACAAAGGTGCGCATAGGTAGGTGCTCACTTCTAGGCGCTCAATGCAGTACCTTCTGCGTTACAGGCTCGTATTTATAACCTAATTCCACTGCTAAATATCCATTTACAGTTTACTATCTGGTATGTAAGCCATCCGATAACTGCATTGCACTGCTGTACAGCTATAGTTAGGCGAGCTACCCACTGAATGGTACCCAACGATAGCCATTAAACTGACACTACTCACTTGAGAGATACCCCAGTGAGAGACACCCACTGTTAGCTACTTCCAGAATTGGTTCTTGCGCCGGAATATAATGCTGGTTAACCTGTGTAATCCCCTTCTTGTTGACCAATTTGGTATCTGCTGTCTGGGTGCCTTCTGCTAGGTGCCCACTTCGGCCACTTCTGTCAGGTCAATATTCGCTCATAGCTAGCCCCATACTCATAGGTACTTGTAGTTATTGTTTTTCAACTGTAAATTCAGTATTATATATATATATATATACATATCTGAGCGGTGTTCGCAGTGGGACAAACAAACGTGTTAACGTCAAAAGGCAAATAATATGGTACAAAAGGTGAAGGGCGGAGGTCGAAGGTTGCACTCGAAAGCGAATTCAACGGCAATTGTCGCCGAAACACACACCCACACACACACACACACACGCACACACACGCGAAATGCAAAAAAAAAAGAATTGGACGGAAAAGCCAGCGTGGCGAAAGTGCAATTGTTGCAACACGGATTGCGACAGCAACAGCGACAGCAGCAAAAGCAGCAACAGCAGCAACAGCAGCAACAGCAGCAACAACAGCAACAATTGCCGACAGCAGCCAGCAAACAAACAAAACACTCGAGAATGCAAAAAAACCAAAAGCTAACTCGACTCGGCTCGACTAAAGTTGGCAAACAGCCAACGGAGGGGGGCAGGCGGCAAGCAGACGCAATACAATGCCACAAACAATTGGCGCGAGTGATGCAACTGCAACAAACACTACAACAACAACAACAACAACAACATCAGCTGATGATGATGAGTACAACTCGACAAAAAGTTGCAATTCTGTTGCCTTAATATGATTAGACTAAGCGCAAACCAACTAAGCTAGTCGAGAGAAAGAGAGAGCGAATGCTCGACGGGCAGATACCCAGCAAACAAGACTTTAGCCATTTCAAGTCCTGCTATTTATGTTATTTATAATTCAACATATTATTCAAAAAGTAGATGTGCAAAAAGCAGCTTTTCCACTTCAACATTTAAGTCTAAAATATTCAACAAAACATATTTGAAAAAATATGCCTAATTTTTTAGAGTGTTGTTTTCGTTGAAGAATTCCTAAATTCTTAAATAAACATTGGTATTTTGAGATTTTACGTTTTTCTAAAAAGCAGTGCGATTTTTTTCTGAGTGTCTCAAGTCATATATCTTTAAAATGTTGGCTCTTATTGCTATCGTCTTCATAGCTGCAGCAATCTTTAGTCTTTATCAATATTTTAATTATACATATCGATTCCAAAAATCGAGTCTAACCAATAATATATAGAATGAAAAACCTATAACGAAATTTGTTGTCTTTTACTTCTTCTTCTATTCATACTTATTTTTATGAAGACATTCTTGATTTGAGATTATTGAGCTTAATTTGTTCTGAAGACTATTCGTTTAAGGTTTTAAATATATTTCAAATTTTATAAAGATTCAAGATATATATATATATATATATATATATATATATATTAAATGAGTTAATTCAAATAGTCTTCAAAAGGGCAACTCAAGAGCGACATAATCATTGGCGTTTCAGTGCCGGATGATGGCACTTGGCATACACAAACACACAAGCACACATCCATGCATATATATATATATACATATGCATATATATACAAGGATATATGTATACATAGAGTGGGGCTTGTGGCGGACAAGCGGCGACATCGATTCAAAAGTGGAGCAGCCTTAGTCGCAGTCGCAGTCGGATTCGCAGTCACATTCGCATTTGCCAGTCGCAGTCGACAGCCTCCTTTACACACGCCCCGCCCCTCCCCGCCCATCTGCCCGCATCCCACAATCCTACACTCCAACGCTCATCTCCTGTCAGTCCCACAGTCGCACTTGAATGAAAAATGACAGCAATTACGCTTAAATTATGCGTTTGTTTTCATATGAGCGTCCTTGCCTCAGTTTGTGTGTGTTTGTGTGTGTGTGTGTGTGTGTGTGTGTGTATTTTTTATATCCTTCTTTTTTTGTTGTGAAGTTCGAGACCACAAAGAATATATGCATATATACATATATATATTCTCGATCGAACTACTATATTTTGACAGTGTTGACTATAGTTGCTGGCAATTTGACTGCGTTCTACAAGGGTATTTTACAGTTGGCTTGCCTAAGATTCAATTGCTGCTTGACTTCTCGACGCTCATTGCACACATTCACACATAGACAGACACAGAGAGAGAGAGAGAGACATAGAGAAAGACAGAGAGAGAGAGAGAGACTTACAGCCACTTGCACTTGTACAAACAAGCCTTACAAAATGCACTAACCTCAGAACTGAACGGGTATGTTGCCGTTAATCGTGTGTGGTCAAAAATGGGGAGAGACAAAAATTATAAAGGCAAATCAAAACAAATACAATAACTCACTCAATTGTTTGTATGTATGTATGCGTGTATGTGTGTATGTGTGTATGTATGTAACATTAGCAAACTACTGCAGCCAACTTAATGCTCATGCGAATTACTCTTTGATTGCCAAATCGCTTAAATACGCATTACTCTGCATTGGCAGACCGATTAAATGACAATAAATATTTTAAGCTGTAATTAAAATCAAATAAAAGCAAAAGAGAGAACGTTGCAGTTGGGCGTAACGGACTGCGAAATACTTTGACACCATCTTATAACAATTGCCACAGAACAGGGTGGGTATTTCCAAGAAATATCAATCTGTTAAACTGCGGGAGATATGTGATTTTGGATATTTTGGAGGACGAGATTAACCATTGCATAAAACCAATATACTATGATAACTTCGGAATCAAAATGATATTAGAGTCAAATTAAGGTTGATGTAGAACTACAATAAAAAAAAAGCATAAATTAGTTGATGGATTTTTTATTTCCAAATGAAATTATCGTTTAGAGTGATGACCAAATGAATCGATTAACGATCCACTAAAATCCGAGATTCCTTCAAATGCATAGTATAATTTAGTGGGCCCAATAATGTATGCTACATGTTAAATAACTGTGCTTTGACTTTGCTGCTAATCAGACAAACAACAAACACAATGACAGAAAACACTTGACTTGTCACATCTGACACACATGCATAAATACACACATACACACATATATATATATGATGTACGCATAAATGTCGGAAGATTGCTTTAATGCTCTTTCAGTTTTTTCTCCCCTGCTCCGTTTCTTTGTTTTTTTGTTGTTTCTTGTCGAACTGGAATACACACAAGCTGCAGACACAGTTGCTTATTTCTTTTTCTTTTACATATGCGGATCGTTGACTTAGCTGCAGCGTGCAGTTTTTTTTTTTTTTAGGAACAACAACATATTCATTTACATACAGTGTTCAAGTTAAATTTGTTTGCGCATCTCTATTGACACAGGCACAGACAAACACGCAAACAAAGGCCGCGACGCTGGCTAATCAGACAAACGTCTGGCCGAAAAATGAGTGCGAAGCGTGTAGATATATACACATATATATATATGTATACATACATATATAGAGAGAGAGAGCGCTAAGCCGGCTGGATGCTTGTAGACTTGCCAGCCTATGCAGTGTAGACTTTAACGTTTGTATAAAAAAAAACTGTGGCGAGATGATGCCGAAAAAATTAAAGTGTATTATTGTTGTGACTGCTGCAGCTGTTCATAGCCAGCTGCTTGCGAAGTATTTGTGTAGACTTTCTGCTCGCTCAGTTTTTGCTCAGATTAATTCAGTCAGACACACTCTTCAGTCAATCAGTCAGTCAGTCAGTCAGTCAGTCAGACGCGCTGCAAGCGCACGATGTGTACTATGACTATGGCTGCCTGCCTGCTGGCGATGACACATGCGCAATGGTGTGCGGCACACAGACGCACATGTGCGTCGCTGCCACCGTCGGCGTTATGGCTCTCGTCGCGACGCGTCGTCAGGCGACTCTGAAATTTGTGAATTAAAAGCACGCATACCCATACACCTACACACAAGCACACGCACACACACACGCACACACACACACACGACACACACAGTTTACTTAATAAAGCAAATGTTCCGTTACTTGCCAATTTATTTTTTCTTGCTGTTGGTGTTGCTGCTGTTTTCCGACGAGTGCTACAAACTACAAGAACAACAAAAAAAACGATAGCAAAAACTTTTCCTATTTCATGGCAATAGTTGCAAAGTTTGAACAACTTCGCATGGATGGGGGGGGGAGGTGTCTGTGGGATTTGGATGGTTTCTGAAAGGTGTGCTCGTTGTCACAGCATGCTTCAAGTGTCATTTTCAGTTCGACATACGCAACCCACACACACACAGATACACGCACACACACACAATTCGAATAACAAGTAGAAGTTATTTCATTTAAAAACCCTCCAAGTGCATATGTAAAACAAACAAACTCTTCTTAATTAACAGCATTCGTTTTTGCTGCACATATTTTTGAATTTGTTGAAATATTAAGTCCTTATAAGTATTTAGTTTAAGTCTTGCAACAACGTCAGATAAGTTCGACCTACCGAAACCGTTACTCCTTATGAGTGTGTGAAAATGTTTGAAATTGCTGGTATGCAGAGTAAAATGAAATATGAAAAATGGAAGAAAGATGAAATAAATCAGTAATCGATTTGTATCTTGGGGATTTTTATCGATTAAATTATTGAGTAAAATAAACATTTCACTTTTACATGGTTTTGCACAACTTTTTACCCTTTTCAAAATGAATGAGAAATCATGAGATAATAAAAATATAAAAGATCAAAACTATATAGCCATATATTAAGCGTGCTTAAAAGTTCTTCTAGGTTACACAAAGCAAATAAAATTTATTGTCGTTTTTTTTAAATATGTTATTCGCTGTCTGCTTTTTGATTTTCAGATATATATCGAATCCTATATATAATAGGGGTACATATGTCACAGCTAATTACGAGTGGAGAAGCGTTTTTTTTTTTGCATTTTGGTGACTCTTTATAACAGTGTTTGCCACATGTACACGCACGCAAAATCGCTTTGTATGTGATAGTGTTAAGAGCTCAAAGTGCGCACAGTGGGATCTGCAAACCAAAATAAAAAAAAAAAGATAAATTTTTTTTCTAATTTAAATAATTCCCTCAATTTTTTTTTAATAATACAACTTTTTATGCAAGAGCCTATGTAAAGTGTGTGTTACACGATTTGAAATTTGCAACGTTTTACAACACTGACAATAACACTTTGCTGCAAATATTTCTAATTTTTTATTTCAATTTAATATACATTTTATTTCTAATTGAATTATATATATAATAATTATATATAATATTTATATTTTTTTGTTTCTTTTTCAACACTGTTTTAGTCGTATAATGATAAGTTTGCTAAGGTCAAAGGTATCAATTGAAATGCATGCACCACACACACATTTCAGGCACGCAAATCGAAATCATGGCCACTATGCCTGGGCTGTAAGGCCATGCGAAAATGGCAAACGCTGTGGCATGTGATTTGCATTTAAGACGCAAACAATGGCAGCCGAGCAAAGCAGGCAAAAAAAAAAGAAATGTACTGTTAAAGTACAGTTATAAGCTCTACTGCTGCTTACTTTTGCCAGCTCACTATTCCCCTCTCTCGCTCTCTCTATTTGTGCATGTCTTGCTGCAGTTGCTTTCGCAGCTGACAAGTGATGAAACGAAAGCAAAAGAAAAAAATATTGTTGCCTACTTTTTGCGGTTGGCAGAAAAAATTGTTTTCTTTGGTATTTATATGTGCATGTGTGTGTGTGTATGTATGTGTGTGTGTATGTATGTGTGTGTTGTTGTTGTTCTTGTTGTTGCTGATGCTGATGATGACACTATGTAATGACAAACGGAGATTTTTAGTGGCTTTTTATGACTTATTCGCACGCTCGCAAACACACAAAGCAGCGACGTCGCCAACTCGACTTCAAATTGCGTCGAGCAAGGCCAAAAGCAGCAGAAGCAGCAGCAGCAGCAGCAGCAGCAGCTGCTAAGCAACGCTTTTCCTCTTCCTCTTCGCGCCGTCTTTCTCTGTCGCCCTCTCGCCTAACCCAAAAAAACAGCCTGCCTAGCAATGCCTCTTGGCAATGCCCTTCAAGTGTTTGCTGCTGGTGAATATGAGATCTCTCTCTCTCTCTCTCTCTTCTCTGCTCTGTCGCAGCTGACTGAATGGGCGTATGTTGAAATGTTGTTGTTGTTGTCAACAACTTAAAGGGAACAGCTGTGTGGGCGTCTCTGTGTGTGTGTGTGTGTGTGTGTGTGTGTGTGTGTGTCTGTGTGTTGGTATATTTTAAGTGTATGTCTGCGCAAAAACGGCAATGTTTAATTAAAAGCGATAGCAACAAAACGCAAAGCGTGAAACTCGTCACTGCCAAATGCAAATGGATGAAATTACACAAAAGGATGCGCCACATGCGACATGCCACATAGTACATGCTCATGCCCCATGCCTCATGCCACCCAGCCAGCCACCGCTTGCAACTGGAATATGGAGTGTGCAAGCGTTTTTTTTTTTTTTTTTTTTTTTGGTTATTTGAACGTTGATGGAGCCAACACACAAATGTGATGCACCACAGAAAATGGCCTTGGAATAACTGAAATCAATATGTTGTCGCTCATTAATTCAATTTTGCTCAGTGTACTACAACACTCACTGCCACTGCAAATTGTTAAGATGTTTACAATAACCGCTGGCAATGACAAAATGTCCTCAATTTGCAAATGGCGAAATGCAGCTGGAATTTATTGCGGTTGCCAGTTGACGATTCCTTTGTCTACATGATTATTTTATATGTTAATTGCGGCATTACAAATACCACGTGTGTGAGTATGCGAGTGTGCGCGTGTGTGTGTGACAAGCTTTTCATAATTATAGAAATGTGCTGCAGGCAGTTGGCATAAATAGTATTGTCAATTCAAATGTTGGCATTCATTTTCTGACAGTGCCGTTTTCCGCTCACATCACAGGTAAGTGTTTGTGTAATCATTTAGTTTAATCAAATGTGCAACATGATGCGTGCCTCACCTACCACCTGTAATTAAATTTTGACAACTACCAAGTTTCGAAGGCCAAATAATTACAATTAAGATGGACAAACTTCGATACACGATTGAATCGGGATTTAAACCGACTCAAATATCTCGATTCTAGGAGAATGTCAACAGTCAGAGTGAGACTGAGTTTGACTCACAGATACCCTGTAATGCAAAGCACATAAATCATGCAAATGTTATAAACTCAATAAACAAAGAAACGCTTTAAGCCTGCCCGTTGCAGCTGTCATTTGTATTTGCACTAGTCCATACAACCCTTTGCTAGCCATTTTCAATGGGTAACGGCTTATAAAATTGCACAGTATAAACTAGAAAGCACTTTGGATATTAACTAGCAGGCACGTGTACAAATCTAGGCATTTGAATATATATATATATATACATATATAAATATATATATAATTTTTGTACTTTGAAATTAAAAAGCCGAAGAAGAAACCTGTTCCTAACTGCTTGTGGTCTCCAAGATTAATATATTTGACTAATTAGACACACGTGTGTGTATGTGTGTGTGTATGTGTGTGTGTGTGGTGTGTGTGTATGTGTATAGGGTAGCTAGTTTATAGATTGGTTGTTTTGGTAAACGATAAGCGAGCAGAGAGTACTTTCCGAGGTGCTTCTGGGACGGTTGCTAACGCTTGCATAATTGAGAGGCGTTACACAGACACACACACACACACATGCACACACAAAACGACACTTGAAAGGGATGCGCACACACATATATACACTGGGGCATTGGCAACCCATCCGGACAGACGGCCCAAGGCACTTAGGGGCTAGCAGCAGTAAAAAAAAAGAGAAAAAAAAGAGAAAAAAAGAAAAAAAAAAAAGCAAAAGCCAAATCTCGCCGCTCGCCTCGTCCTTTTGGACCAGCTCCTTGGGGAGCAGACTGTGTGTGTGTATGTGTGTGTGTGTGTGTGTGTGTTGGAATTGGAATACATGAAGCGTCATTGTTGCCGCTTTGGCTGCCAAATGGGCGCACATAATGAGGCGCCCAGTTTTTTTTTGGTCTGTATCATTTCGTTGGCTGTTCTTTGTGCGACCCACACCCATTCAGTCAGTCATAATGATGTGCCCGCTTTATCTATCATCGGGCTGACTCGTAACAGTCAGTTCATCACTTTATCAGTCTCCCCCCCCCCCCCACAACGGCATCTATCTGTCCATTTATCAATCGGTTTTGAAATCTGATTCTCACTTACCTTGCCCTGTGACGAGGATATCGTTGAGGCCGACGGTGTGCCGGAGGATTGTGCGCTGAGCGTTGATCGGTTGCTGTTCGCTTGCATTGCGCCTCCCCCCACCCACCCCGGCGTCGGCGTACTTTTTGAATCCTTGCACAATCAACTCGTTAAGTTTTCCAATTGTAACATTTTACACATCATTCATTCGGTTCACAACTACTTTTTTCAACTTTTTTTTTCAACTTTTTTTTCTCTTTTTTTTTTGTTTTATGTCTTACTATATACTATATATATATATATATATATATATTTATTTAAGTTGCGGCTCCTCGGCTGGGCGCGATCTGGAATGGAGAAGCAAATGTTGAGTCTCGGTCATCTATTTATTGTTAAAAAAATAACGCGTTAAGAAAATTAAGCAAAATGCCAAAATGAAATGAATTTCTGATTCCGAATTCGATTTTGAATTGCGGTTCCGATTGGGGTTTGACACCTGACCTGAATCAAAGTAAACTAGTTAATAAGTCGACTAAAAAACTTTGCATTGCGACATCCATTGCTTTAATAATATAAACCAGAAAACAATTGTAGACCGCAGTCAACCAGCCGATATATATATTAATTCGAAGTTCTCCTGACTTTTTTGTATTCGTTCATTTCCTATATAGGACCATCATTCGCGACAGGATGGCGGCAAGAAGATGCGACTACAGCAAGGGCATGCAATGGAACTAACCAAATAATACAAAATATAATATTTAAGCAAATCTTTGGACGGATTCTTCCTATGACAGTGTTACATCATATAGTGATCCAACTGGTCCAAGGCTCCAAAATACTTACACGAATATATTTCAAATTACAGCCGTGAAGATAAATTCTGACGCAATTCAAAATATATTCGAGTATAAAAAATAATAATGATAAAAATTCAAAACAATTCGTCTAAAGTCATCAAAATATATATAAATATATAAAAATACATATGAAAAATATATATACATTCATGGCTAAAGTTAGCTAGTGATGCTGATCAAGTATATATGTAGATACAGTAGGTTAGATTGGGTTAGGACGAAGGCTGCTCATTTTCCTATTTGTTAGCCAAACAGTAAGCCTCTGCTGCACTCAGCTGGTGATTTCAATCCGTCTAACAATAAAATAGTTAATGCAAGACTAAGAAGTCACGAAGTCAAGAAGTCTCCCTCACAATATGATAATTTAAAGTCTACATCAAAATGAGCTTTATCATCCACATTTTGAGATTAACCAAATTTTGTACTCTGCAACTAGTTTTCAGGTGAAACTACTCTGAAACTACTTTTCAGCTGAAAATGTGGCTAATTATGATGGTGAACTTTTAGCTTTTTCAAAAGTAACTTTTTGTAATTCTCGGAACTCACGTTAAATACTAATTAATTAAAATGAACATTTAATTATTTTTGGTTTTAGTTTATGCGAAAAAGTTCTGCATTGAATATGTGAAAACTGCAATTTGAATTAAATTCCGAGAATAATGTGTGGCTAAATATGAAAATAAGTTTCAACCAAAATTTGGATTTTGTATAGTTTATTTAAGTACAAAATGTACCAAAAAGTGAGAATAAATGTTTGGATTAAGTTAATACATATTTTCAGCTTATTATTTTTTATATTTAGAGAATAATTCTTGTTTAAAGATGTTCAATCTTAAATTGAGCTAAAATATTCTTCATTTACTCGCAGTGAAATTGTTGATAAAATCGCTGTGGCATCGAAATCTATGGCTGTCTGTCTAGCTGCCACATAAGTGTGACCCATAGTTGTCTCGGCTGTCGAGAGTTGCGCTTGTTCGCTTGTCTTAAGTGCCTGTCAGCTGTATGCAACACGGCGTTGCACACGAAATAAAAGCCCAAAACGTTTGTGAAATGTGCAAAGGAAGCAATAAAAATAATAATAAAAAAAAATAACAACACATGCAACGAAATAATAAAAAAAAAACAGAAAGGGGCCGCCGCTTCCTTGAAGCTGCCACAAATCAAAAGAAATGGAAAAGGAAAAAGAAAAGCGAATGCTGCTACTGCGCAGCCATTGAGGCGCAAGCAGTTGGCTCTCAACAAAGGACAAAGCCCAATGTCCACAAGTAGGGCTAGGTCAAAATTGGCAACAAGGACATGTCAGCCAAGCCAAGCCAACACACACACACACACACACTCACACACATACAGCCATATGGATAGACAGACCCAAGCAATAAGCGAGCACTATAACATCTGTCGGTTTTGTAAGGCTACAAAAATTGTTGACGGTTCGGTTCACGGTTCGAGGCAATTTTGCAGAATTGGGTTTGGTTCTTGAACCTCGTTTATTTTTTACATACATTAACCCGACGCTTTTGCGTTCAAACTGTTTAGTTAGTAGCCAAGCTTGCAGCATTTCCAACACTATTTGAAAAATAAAAATGAAAACATCTGCTTTGATCTTATAATCAGACAAATACAACTGATACAAATTTTATTTTTCTTAATTTTGAAGAAATTTTCATGATTTTTATTTTGATCTAAGCCAATTTTCGATGTTTGACAAACTTCACTCGAAAATTCTTAAGAAATAATAATTTTGCTTGTCTAAACAAAATATTAAATATAGAAAAGGGCAAAAAGCAAAAAGTTGAGGATAATCTATTAAATGGGAGCGGAGATGCCACGCCCAAAACTCGTTACCAAGCATCCATTAAGTGGATAAATATAAACTAATCGAATACACAATAAAAAATAAAAATAAATAAGAGAATTTGAGATAGATGACAAAAACGAATAAAGACCGAGTGCATTATTGTCTATTGGCCTAGATTTAAAGTCGCTGACATGATGGATGGATCTGCTACATTTAGTGGCTTGCAACAATGAGTTCAAAACCTAGATAGCATCTTATTATTGTGGAAGTCAACTTCAACCCATTTGTAATAATTATACTTGGCGTTGGTAACGCCAGAGTGAGGAGTATTCAAGATTTTGTGGATGAGCTAGCACCAAGTTTCACTCTCAATGCTTTTTCCCCCATGACAACACACACACACGCACACGCAGACACAAACACACAAAGCATACACAAGCACCTACAAGAGGGACAAACAGCAGCAGCAGCAGCAGCAGCAGCAGCGACAATTTTATGCCAAGGGCAGCGGGCAGCCAAAGCACGTTTTGCGGCGCAGACATAACCTCAACTTCTTGCGCGCTGCTTACCACGCTGCCAGCGTCGACGTCGACGTCGACGCATCGCTGCTGTTAAGGCAGCCATTTTATAGGCCAGGCAACAGCTTTGTGTGTGAATTTATGTGCACACACATACACACATGCACACACACATACATGCACAAATGTACTGCTACTTTCGATTTTGGAAAATAAAGAGTACAATCGAAAATGCTGCAAGATCGTCACTAACACTGCAAAATAGTAATAAATAATAATAAATACAATTAAAGCCTACACATAAACATATCAGTTATGACTATCAATAAATATATATATATATATATTTTGGGTGCAGCAAAGTACCTTTTTTTTTTGGTTTTTGTTGTTCTTGATTTTAGAATTTTTAATTTACGTTACGTTGCATTGCTTTGCGTTAGTTTTGTGCGTATCGTTTTGGTGTTTGGCTTTTGCTTCATCGTCATCATCGTCGTCATCATCGTCATCATCATCATCATCATCATCTTCGTCTTCTTCTACTAAGTCTAAGGAGGATGGAGCCTTAAGCGCTAGTCGTATTCTCTTTAAGAGTTGTGCGTTTGATTTATTTCTTACTCTTTATTCTACTTCATTTTTTATTTATTTATTTATTTTTTTTGTTGTTTTGTTTTATTTGTGGCGATTTTTCAGCTTTTTTTTTTTGCCTCACATTTTCAAAGGCATTTGGCTTTTATTTGGCATACGAGGATAAAGGAGAGTTCCATGGACCAACAAAAAAAAAATGTAACACACTCTCGCCTACATATACACGGAAACCCATACACACACACTCAAAAGCACACACACACAGTCACAAAAACGCGCACGCAGCGAGCAAAAAAAAATCGAAAGACGACGGCGACGGCAACGGCGGCTGCGACGGCAACGCGTTAAGCACACACAAAGAAAAAATAAATAAAAGCGTTGCAAATTTTGTCGAAAATTTTTTTTTCGAATTTCCTTTTTTTGTTTTTTTTTTTTGTGTCGGATGACTATGCAGCGGGTGAGCGAACTTAAAACGATTGCAACCAAATTTGCAGCAGATTTATGTACAAAAATACAAAAACATAAATAAGAATAATAAAAATTCGAGGTAAAAAAATGTGTTTATCGGCTGAGAATCATTTAAATAGCTGTGTGCCAACTGAGACAAGAAACTTCCGTTTCCGCTGATGTTTAATGTTTCTGTTTCCGATTTGGTGATTTCTTGCCGTGCAATTTTTGTGCTGCGCACGCCCGCCTTTACCTCTGTCCGTGGCCGCAAACTATGCTACAGTTTATGTTGAAATCTTGCGCGTAACTGAACTCAACTGAACTCAACTCATCTGAGCGATGAACGTTGCGAAAATATATATTCGGTGTGTGCGTGTTTGTGCTAGAACAGCAGCCGTTGCGCCGTAGCCCGTGCATTGGCACTGGCTCCGTTTCTGTTTCTGCGTGCTGTATATGCTCTGCTAACGGCGACAGCAGCAGAGCAGCAGCAGCAGCCATCCTTAGGATGCTAATGCTATTGCTGCCAACGCTGCTGGACCAGCCGAATAAGTGGCAAGTCTACAACAACGATTAAAGAGAGCGAGGAACAGAGAGCGAGAGAGAGAGCGCGCGTGCGATGTTATCGTATACACATCACTGCATTGATTCTGTCTGACCACGTACCTCTTTGCTGCTCTACAAAAAAATATAGTACTCACACAACTTCTCTATGCAATTATATTTTGAAATACAATTCGCATTTGCCGCATTATTCTACGAACGATAATAGCCCACAACGTTGTTGCCAGACAGTTGTTTAGTGTTGGCCTGGGCTGCCAGACTCTGCAAAACTATATTTGCAGAGCTGTTACTTTTAAATTTAACATTACAGCACTCACTTGTGTGTTAAGACCATCGCATAAAAATCGCTTTTCATTAAGTTAGAAAACAAAATAAATTTGTAATCTCAATAATAAATAATATTTATATAAATATAAATCAATTGCTATCATTGCACGAATTTGCGATAACACTGTTATTACCTACTTATATGTTAACAGTGTGCAATTGGAACGCAAAAATGAGCTAACAGGCCGGTTAAGTGGCAATCGCGTGCAGTATTTTTTCAGTAACTTTACACACTTGACATTGTAAGCCGACCACTATTTTTTTCAGTCGTGTGTCGGCCGTCTATCGCCCGTCGATATATTTCTATCTGCGAGTTTTTCTCAACATAATTTATTTTTTATGTTTTCGAAACAAATGCGAAACCCGAAATCAATACATTGCTAACGCAAGAAGCTAAGCAATTGCAATTGACAACTTCAGTATAACTAAATAAAGAGAAAAACAGCAAAAAAACGGGAGCAGCAGCAACAACAGCAGCAGCAAAGAACAGAAGACCCAAAGAGACTCTCTCCATACACTCACACACGCAAGCAAAGAGCAACGCAAAAAAAAAGGAAAACGAAAACAAAAAGAAAAGAAATAGATTTAAAGAAATGCGTCCAGAGCTAAAACGAAGTTGCGCAAACAATTTACAAACAACACAGAGCTGATTTCAGCTCACGGAAAACGGAACAATCTCTGCGCCATTGCCTCTTCTGCTTCTTCTTCGTATTATTATTTTCATTTTCATTTTTTTTTTTATTTGTTTAGTAGTGCAAGTGTGTGTGTGCGTCTTGTCTCTGATTATTGTTTTCTATTCGTCTAAGAGGGGCGGGCGGGACTGGAGCAGAGGACCAGCAGAAGCAGCAGCTGTAAGAGTGAAATCGAAACTTGGGTAAGTGATAATAATAATAAGGAGAGGGTGTGGTGGGGAGGGTATATTCTTTAAGCTGCTCTCTTATTATGATAACTATTATCACGATTTCATTATTTGTATTTTGATTAGGTCCTTGCAGCTAAACACAGGGGCTCGTCCCATGCTTAAGCTTTTAATGCTGGCCGAGATCAGGCGACGGCAAATCGTTTAGCAGCAGCAACAAAGGAGTCGAGTGAGTAGAGGAGCAGCACTCACTGGCCATGCTCCCAATTAGCGAGGAGCAGCACGTTGAGAGCAACACCAACGCGAACACCAACAGCAACAGTCGCAACAGCAACAATCCTCAGCAGCACACCGCCACAAATGAGGCAACCAATGGTGGCGGGGGTGTTGACGATGCCACACTGGCCGCCGATGCTAGCCTGTGGACGGCATTGTATGACTATGATGCACAAGGCGAAGATGAGCTGACGCTGCGACGCGGTCAAATTGTTGTCGTGCTGTCCACGGACAGCGAAGTCTCTGGCGATGTCGGCTGGTGGACGGGCAAGATCGGCGATAAGGTTTGTTCATTAAAGGGTTATCAGTGTGATCCGATTGGTATACACACAGAATATTAGTCATTAAGTTAACATTTGATTTCCATTTCAATTTCTTGTTTTAATAGGTGGGTGTTTTTCCGCGCAACTTTGTAACGGATGCGGATCCGTTGGAGCTGCCACATGAGATAGATTATACGGAACTGGACATTAAGGAGGTAATTGGATCGGGTGGCTTTTGCAAAGTGCATCGCGGCTATTATGACAACGAGGAGGTTGCCATTAAAATTGCCCATCAAACGGGCGACGATGATATGCAACGGATGCGTGACAATGTCCTCCAGGAGGCCAAACTCTTTTGGCCATTGAAACATCGAAATGTGGCCGCATTGCGTGGCGTTTGCTTGAAAACGAAACTGTGCCTGGTCATGGAATATGCACGTGGTGGCAGCTTAAATCGCATACTCGCTGGCAAAATACCGCCCGATGTTCTCGTCGATTGGGCCATACAAATAGCGCGTGGCATGAACTATTTGCATAGCGAGGCGCCCATGTCGATAATACATCGTGACTTGAAGTCATCCAATGTGCTCATCTATGAGGCCATCGAGGGCAGTCAGTTGCATCATAAAACATTGAAAATCACCGATTTTGGCCTGGCCCGTGAAATGTACACAACGCAATGCATGAGCGCCGCAGGCACCTACGCCTGGATGCCACCCGAGGTCATCAGCCGAAGCATGTACTCCAAGTGAGTATTTTTCCCAGCCCACCAAATCCCATACACATATATTTATATATATATATATATATATATGTATTTCATGAATTTAATATGCATTATTTCTATTGTGCAGATCCTCCGATGTGTGGAGTTATGGTGTGCTGCTCTGGGAGCTAATCACCGGCGAGACACCGTATAAGGGATTCGATCCGCTGTCTGTTGCTTATGGCGTTGCTGTCAACACGCTGACGTTGCCGATACCAAAAACCTGCCCCGAAACCTGGGCAGCCCTCATGAAAAGTGAGTGCAACAGTATAAATAGGAAAACAATCACAAAGCTATGGATTGGATTCATCTCCAGATTAATACAAAATATTCGACTTGTTAAGCGTCTCATTCGTTTTGTGTGTTGCAGGCTGCTGGGAAAGTGATCCGCATTTACGACCGGACTTTAAGAAGATTATTGAGCAGCTGGAAAGTAGTGCTTGCTCGAAGTTTACTTTAACGCCACAGGAATCGTTTCATCATCAGCAGGAACAGTGGAAAAAAGAGATTGCCGAGGTGCTGCACGATTTGCGCGAAAAAGAGAAGGTATCTGCTACCCATTCCAGTTTGATCATCCATCGTACCATATTTCAAATTGTAACGATCTCAAAGCGATTCTCGCAAATATCTCTCTCCCTCCCTCTCTTGTGTCTCTTCCCCCCCTCCGTTGATCATTATGTATTTATGTATCTCTCTCTCTCTCTCTATATATATATATATTATATGTATATCTATCTAGCCATCATATACACAAACAACAACTTTTCTAATTATTTCATTTATTCGCTTTTTTTTCTACCAAATTTTCCCGTCAAATATTTGTTGCACAAAAAAAAAAAAATTTTAAGCGTTTCCAAACCATTGAAGAGGTAAGCGCGCCGTGTTCCGAAAAAGGGAAGCAAAAAAACAAAAAACGAAACATTTTTTTACTGCTCGATTTTCCGTTTCGTTTTTGATTTCTTTAATGTTTTTTGGTCATTGCGATTGGTTTCGAGTTTCGAGTTTTGCGTTTGTTTTTTTTTTCTTACGAGTTTTCTTACGAGTTTTCTGTTTAACGCCTTTTCCCCACCACCACCACCACCGGCAACAACAACAACACCCCCTTCACCGCTGTCTATGTCTCTGTCTCTCTCACTCTCACCCACTGCTAGTTGAGCATAATTGCATGAGTATATTCGCCTTAGGCAGTAGTCTGATTTTGTATGTTTATTTTTGTTCTTTGCACTAAAAAAAAATATCCCTCTGTTTGCCAATACTTCCGTTTCCGTTCTATAACATGTGGCACATCCATAGGAACTGCGCAACAAGGAGGAGCAACTGGTACGCATGCAAAAGAAGCAACTGGAGAAGGCAAACAAGCTGCACGAGCTCGAGGTGCAGCTGCGTCAGCGCGAGATTAACATAATCGGACGAGAGCTAATGATGCAGCCCGTTCCGGTGCCCGTTCCCGTTCCGGTGCCATCGAAACGCAAGCCCAAAAAGAGCAAAAAGGTAACTAAAAAAAAACAAGAACAACAACGACACGACTACGATACACCCTGTGCCCAGCTGTTTGAATATATAATCCAGTTTTATTGCTAAACATATATATTTTTATATATATATAACTGATGATCTAAAATAGGTCAATGTATATAATATATTATAAATATATATTATATATTATAAATATATATTATATTATATTATTTTAGTTAAAGGTTTTTGCCTTAAAAAAATGTAGCTTTTATTGCTATCGGAAATCGATATGTATCGATAGACGCGAAACAGAGGCAGTTATCGATCAAATTAAATAAACGTGATCGGAGCGTGATATTCTAAACTGTAAAGTGTAAAGTTTCTGAGATCCGGATAGACTCGGCCATGGTCCTTATTATTTAAGGATTCAGAAATGCGTCCTTCCTCCTCTCATATATATAGATTTGCATAAAACTATTTTACCCTTTATTTTTGGGGCATTTCAATAACTCTTCTAATGGATTATTGTGTTTTCATTGTGAAATAGAAAGCGCTGCAGATATCACTGCCAACCGAGTTCCGGCACACGATTACGGCCGTATGCGACAAAGTGGACCCACCCGGCTCACCCTCCCTCTCCCGACTGCGTATTGTGACACGTGAGTAAAACATCCCTTCCAACTAAAGTCCAGCACATATATATATATATATCTTAATCCGTACAATATACACCATTTCGCATCAGGGCTGATATTTGAAGACTGTTCCATTTCCAGCATGTTTCAAAGATCAGTTCGCATTTCACGTTACGACAAGAAATGATAATCTGAAATCTGAGAACTCAAAAGCACTTTTGCGTGCCGAAACAAACGGAAATGGAACATACTTGTGAACTTTGAAAATATTTGAGATTCCATTTTCAACGGATTACTTACTTTATGTTGGGGGGAATAACCTAAATAACACTATCGATGTTACTGATTTATTAACTGAAAATGAACACAAATTTTCTTAATTATGGATCGAATGTGAAACACAACTTTTTATTTTATCATAGTATTTTTTTTTTTGGTTGAAGTACATACATTTTAGTCAAATATTTACTCAAAACGAAAGAAAACGGAGAGAGTTACAGTTGTTACTTGTTACTTGTTACTTGTTGGATTGGAATAGAACTAAGCTTTTACTCGAAACGAACGGGAACGGAACACAGTTATGGCTAACAGCGTTCAGTTGGTCAATGAAACGACTGGAATAGAACGTTTAAGTGATTCATTTGCATGAAACAGGTGGAAATGCAACAATTATTGTTAAATATTTTGTTGGTCAGTGAAACGACTGGAATCGAACATATATATATCTGATACATGTACTTGCAACGGACCAAAATGGAACACCATACGAACTGGCTAAATACAGTATTCTCTGCTTAGTGGTAAACAGTCCAAATTCCAAATATTTAATAGAGAAAATTTGAAGATTTGAATTGATTTCTTGTATTTTATTTATTTATTTGAATTATATATTTTTTATTGATTTCTATTTTTTCTTTCTTTCTTTCCTTTTTTTCTTTCTTTTCTTTGTTTGTTTTGTCTCTTTTTTTTTTGCGCTTGATTTTTGTGCTTTTTATTTGGTTTTTGATGGATTTTGGTGATCGCTGACCGTTTTGGCCAATAATCAGTCACCGATGGCCACAAGAACAAGACCTGGGGACCATCGACGATGCATCAGCGGGAGCGTTCACTGTTGCCGCTCCAACTGGATGGTGGTGGTCAGACCGAATGGCCGACCCAAACCTCCACACACTCGTCGTTCAGCAAGAGTGCACCCAATCTGGACAAGAAGCAGCTGGTTGCTGCAGCAGCAGCAGCAGCAGCGGCGGCAGCAGCAGCAGCAGCAGCAGGGAGTGGCAGCAACAACAATAATAATGCAACGATTGCGTCAATAAGCGACAACATTGGAACAACAATCGCATCACAGCTATTGAGAAGCGGTTGCAATGTGGGTGGCTCCGCGCCCACAACGCCACTGTTTTTGGGCGGCGGGTGTGCGGCGGCCGCTGGTGGTGTGGCCACAGGTATGCCATATTTAATAATGCATACCAACAACAACAACAACAACCACAACCAAAACAACAACAACAACAATAGCAGCAACAACAACAACAACAACCAAAATCACATTCATAGCAATAACAAAAGTAATCATAAAACTAATACAATCTCATCGCCACGACTGAACGGCAATCACAACAACAACAACAACAACAACAATAGCAATAGCAATAACAATTTCAACAACAACATTGGCCATCGGAGCATTTATGGTCGCGCCCGTAGCCAGGATAATGGTCTGGATCAGCCATACAATATGATGCATCTAATATCGGATGATGGATCCGAGACGGAGACGTTGACGCCAACAACCGGTTGCTTTCATTTCCTCAAATCGAGCACCTCGGCGGTGGCAATGGCCCCCATCGTCGGCGGCGCCGGACGCTATGGCGGCAGCCTGGGCAACAGTCCGGCCGTTGGCCGCAAGAAACTCTCGCTGGATAGCCAATTTGTGCAGCCGATGACGACAACGCCAACGACGGCAACAATGATGACGCTGATGACGCCGCCAATGTCGACAACAACGAAAACAGCGATGCTGGTGTCGTCGGAGGTGCCGCCGCCGTCGGATCGAGGCGATAATAATACATATGATCGGGCATTCTATCGCGATGTGGCCAAAAAGATGATGGCCAGCAGCGAGCGTGTGAATTCCAAATCCAGCGGTGATCTAACCATGTACAATTCGGCGACACGCTTAACCGAAACGCGTACGGATCAGAATCTGGAGGGACGATTTCAGCGCAATGCATCCGGTTCGCAATTTCCTCGTCATTGCTTCTTTCGGCAGCAACCAAATGCCGCTGACCACAATGGCAACGATGACGACGTGAATCGATTGGATGACGATGATAGGGATGAGGAGGAGCGTCAACTGAATTCGCATTGCTCCTCGGAGCATTCATCATCCACCATAGACACCTCAGCGTCCGTCACACAGACGCCGTCGCGTCCCAATTGCTCCACATCGCGTAAAAGTTCCGTAACATTTCAAATGACCTCACCAACAGCTGCAGCAGCAGCAGCAGTAGCTGGAGCAGGAGCAGGATCAGGATTAGCAGTTGGGACAACAGTTGGCAATGAGGCATTATTGGGTACGCATCAAGTGTCGATTGCGTCGATTAGTTTTGGCACCAATTACAGTTCCAGCGATGGCGATGCTGATGAAGCTGGCGATGATTATGTGAACGAGGACAACAATGATAGTGGGTGGCAGCGTATCGATAACGATAACGAGAACAACGACAACGATAACGATAACATACACGAGAACTGCATATTGCATACACGTCGCATGCTCGATGTTCAACCGCATCCGGATGTCATCAAGATGAACAAGGATCTGCAGGCCAAACAGCAGCGACAACACTCCAAGCATACCAAAAAGAAAAAACACTTGCGTTACATGAAGAAATCCAAGTCGGTGGAGGCGCCACCCCACCAACAGCAACAAGAGCAGCAGCAGCAGCAACAACAACAACAACAACACTCAACTGGCAGCACCAAGTGGTACAAGAGTATTTTTGTACGCAAGAAGCATATAAAACTTGCCTCGGATGCCCAGCAAATGGCCAATGCGGAATTTGGGGCAATCGATCCATATGAAACGGAATCGCAGTTGCTACTTGCAACAAGCAAATCAAAACGCAAATGTAAAAAGCCGCAAACGCAATCCTGTGAGCAATTGGAGCGCTTTTGAAACAAGATGCCAACTTTATATATGTATGCTGCTGATGTGTGGTGTGTGTGGTGTGTGGTGTGTGTGTGGTGTGTGTGGTGTGGTGTGTGTGTGTGTTTGTGGCTTTATCGGACAGTTCGCCATCTAATTCGACTTGTTGTGCTGGTTGTTGTGATTCAAGTGCCGTGCATCCATCCCTCAGCATTAATCAATCAAATACATCTCACTAAACTGTGTAGTACATATCTATTTGTATATCATATACCCATTGTTTTATATTAAAACCATAGACTAAGTCACAACACACACACACACACTTACTTACACACTCACACACACACAGAGATATCTAGCTATCCTTTCCACTTGCATACAAAAAAATAGAAGCAGAATAAGCCAAAATTTCCGTTAATGCATTTGAAGAAAACTGGGCAAAAGCTCTAAAGATCCACATCGACAACTATAGCCTATGTATTGAGCAATGAAAAGCTCTCAGTGCGAAAGCACAAAAGCTTTTTTGCGTAAGCTTAAGTATGCTGAGTATGCAAACCTTTGGCAAATCTAAAAAAAAAAAAGCGTAAGCAAAAAATGTAATGCAAGGAGCGCAAAATCATTTAAGATATTTGAAATCGGACAAGTATATATTGCAAAAGTGAACTGCAAAGATCGATTGTAAGATATTATCTTTAGATTGAAGCAGAAAAACGTTCCTGAATCTATAACAGAAGACGGAGAACATATCAAACTGGAGTGCTACTGGCGCTAATAAAAGTCGATACGACTACCTAAACGAAGTGTGCAATGTGAACGAAGAAGAAGATGAAGAAGACGAATTGAAACAAAAATTGAAAAACTATGGAATATATATATATATATATACATATTTATATATATGACTTTGAAAGCTTTACCTCAGGCACAATAGCCCAAGATTCCCCAGATTTCTCTGTAAGAATGCAACCAGTGAAAGAAATTCAACTTGACAAGAACTATATAAGTGGCTGGCTAAAAAAAAAATATATATATATATATATATATATATATATATATGTTAATCTTTCATTAATGATATGATCTATTTATATATATGTATTTGAGGGTATTGCAAATTGATTAGAAAACTTTTCTAAAATCACTATACAAAACCGATGTATTTATGAAAACAGCAAAAAAAAAAAAACATTTTTTGTCATTTAAGTGAACGATTTTTTTTTTTTTTGTGACTAAGCATATCTAATTTTATACAAATGCACATTATAAATATATATGCAAAATATTTATATAGACAGACGAGACAAAAAAAAAATGCATCTTAGTTGAACTTAGCTTTAGTCAAATGGCATTTTCTTGCATTTTCTTGCATTTTCTTGCATTTTCTTGCATTTTACATTTACGTCTTGAGCTGAGCCTGAGCGATGAAGTTTGTCAGAATTTGTGTGTTTCTGCTTCTTCTATACATTTATTTTTATTTTATTATATTTTTTTTTAACTGTTTGGTATTCTGTGCACAGTTTTATTTACATTGATTTGCAAATTGGCTTTTATTTATTTGTAGTATTTTTTATTTTAAATTAAAAAAAAACTATAAAAAAAAACTATAAAAAAAACTGTGATGAAAAATGAAAAACAAGATTAAAAAAAAAAGGATATGTTTTATTGTATGCAAGTTTTTGAAATATAATACCCTGTATCCATTTGAGAAGGGCTATCAGTTTGTCTGTTTGTCGAACTCGAAGAGTCTAGGATCTAGAAAAACTTCCTACGAAAACTAGCGATATCATTTGTAAGTGGAAACTGGTTTGTGTCGCTACGGGGTATCTGCTAGTCGAGCAGCCATTGGCTAGCGCCTTCTCATATGTTTATTTTTAGTTCATTTTTTTTTTTTTGATTCGTTTCTTTTTTTAATTGGATGTAATCTATTACTTCAAAATTGGACAGCAAATAGATATCAAACAGACAGCAAAATGAGAATATTATAGAAAAAGGGAACAACTACAAAAACAGCTACAAAAATACACTGAAACCAAAACCGAAACCGACAATAAAACAACTAAAAATATATAGAAAAAAAAAAAAAATCAAAATTAAACTATTTTAATTTGTTGCTGTAAGTGTCTCTTTTCGAAACCCTAAACGCGGTGTTGGTGGATCTTTGCCTGCGGTGTTCTCTGTCCCCTGTCCCCCGTTCCCGACACACTCCCTCCCCGCCCTCCTCCTCTCACACCTACCCGCCAAGCACTTTTTTGTCCACGTTAGCGAAACGTTTCTCAAAACCTGTTTTGTCAACTGTTCACGCTTGCCACATACTGGAATACTGGAATCATGCAGGCTATCAGGGCAACAGCAGCAAGGATGAGTGGCGGCCAGGACCAGCCAATATGCCGATAATGTCGCCATCGCCATATCTGCTTAGTCGCTTCACCAGCAACGTCCCACTGCCGACACTCTACGCCGGCGATGCGGCACGCAAGCCGAAGCTATCCGTGATCGAATTGCTGCTCTACAATATGGCATCGCTGCTGGCGGGCGTCGCGGCTGGCTATGATGTGCGCATGTCGAATGTGTCGCCAGTGCACCCAACGCTCCTCAGTGAGCTGCCCGCCTTGAAGGCGGCGCCGAAGGCAACCATTGAGGAACAGCAGCAGCAGCACCAGCAGCAGCCGGATCAACAGGATCACGCTGAACAGCAGCTGGAAACGGCGACGCGGACGCATAATGTGGGCAATGCATGGTAAATGAAATATATAGTTACTCAAATATATATATATATGTGTATATATATATATATACATATATATATAACATTTAAATTCGTGCCTAAGTTCGATTCAGATATGAAAATACAAAAAGCATCTTTTGACCAATCGTTGCTATGAGAGCTAAATATGTATATATGTATATATATCTGTATATAGTGACAACGATCGATTCTGATATATGTGCTAGACGCATCAGAAACTATATAAAAATATATATACAATATAACTTCTTAAAGCAGCACACAAATCTGTATAAAATTTAGATATATTTTCCAGATGCATTTTTTGGAAATGAAAACTATTTGAAAATTCTCTCTGCTTGCTCTGATAGAAATTTGAATTGATTTGAAAATGTTTTCATTTTATGCTGCAGCTTTTCACCGCTGGACATAACGATGGGGACGTCCAAGCCGCAGTCTGTGGCACAGCGGCGCGTGGGCGGCAGTCAAACATACTACACACCCGTGCAGCGCACGCCACAACATCAGATGCATTTGCAACAGCAGCAGCAACAGTCGCAGCAACAGTCGCTGCAACAGTCGCAGCAACAGTCGCAGCAATCGAAGCAGACAACACAGCCACATTCTGTGCCACATTCGGTGTTGTATGCCGGCTCCTCTCAGCCGGCGACGCCATCATCTCGTCGCAAATTGAGCAGCAGCAGCTGCACCAATGCCAACGATGGCTTCGAGGAGTTCCGTGTGGGTGGCGGCATTGGACCACCGCCCCTCTATGCGCCCGCCGACTATCTGCGCAACGGTCCCAGCTATTCCAACGATGGCGGCGGCGCCTATCGCAACGGTTACTTTGGTGAGGTTCGCTTAAGCTTCCCATTTGTTGCATGATAATTACAACTGTTTATTCGTTGCAGGCTCCAATTACTTTCCATATCGGCCGGAATTGAATTTTGGCTATGAGCGCGATTGCAAATCGTATCCGGACTATTCGTACGACTACAATCATCGCCTGCCCGACTACTATCAGTATCCGGATTATCCGTATGAGGTGCCGGTGGCAATGGCAGTGGTGGCGGTGCCACCAGCCCAATTGCAGCCACCGCTGCAGACGCGAACACCGCCGCCGCGTGTACCCCAAATGGGTGTCAGCGCTGGCGGCCATCGACGCACACCGTCCACCGTCTCAAACAATTCGAATGTGCTGCTCGAGGAGCATGAGGAGCTGCTCTACGATTACAACAATCTCAATCTGAATGTTAATCTCAATGTTGTCGACTACGAATGCGAGCCATCATCGCCAGCAGCGGCACAAATGCAATTGCAAATGCAGCAGCAACAGCAGCCGCCACAGCCGCCGCCGCCCAGCAAACAGGAGCTTTACGCCGGATCGCCCAAGCTAATCAATCGTATGCTGCACAGTCCGCTGGCCAACACCAAATATGCCGCTGCCACCGCCGCCGCCGTCACACTCACACGTCCCGCCACTTTGCCCTTTGTGCAGCATGCTCTTAACTATCAACTGCCACAACAACAGCAGCAGCAGCAACAGCAGCAGCAGCAGCTGCCTCTGGTGAGCGGCAGCAAGTTGCGCAGTTCGCTGAAGAAGAAGAAGTACAACAGTGGCACACACAATGGTAGCATCTCATCGCAGCAGGGCACCCCGACAAATGCAACGCCGCCGGATTCACTGACCAGCGATGATAGCTCCTATTTGAGTGCCAAGGAGGGTTCGATTGGTTCGCAGCATAGTCGTGTCCGGTTCAGTCCCGAGGCTTATTTGGATGCAAGCGCCACGTTGCCCGGCATTGGTGGCATACTGGGCAGACGCCTGCCATCGCCAACAACGGGGCAGGTGCAGGTACAACAGCAGCAGCAACAACGACGACATTGCCATACATCCAGCGCCAGCACACCGTCGCCATCGGCATCGTCATCCTCCTAGCAGGCACGGCTGGCGCTGACACTGCAGTTGGCGCGTAGTCCGGGCGCGGATATCGGTGGCGCCACCCACTCCAACCTGGCATTGGGTGTTGCGCTGCACCAGCAGCGTGTGCCCTATCGTTGGTATTCGGGTGCGAGACGTTCCCGTTCCGCCCACTACGAATACCGCCTCTGAGAGAGACAGCAATAGCGAGCTAGCCAATCCGAGTGGGATGACAAGAGTGGTTTTGGTTTTTTATTTTGTTTTTATTTTTTATAAGTACATTGATACCTCAAGCATGCGTACATTGGAAAGGGAGAGCAATATTAAGAGAGAGAGAGAGAGAGAGCAACAATGTGTGAGAGAGAGAGAGAGAGAGAGAGAGAGCAGTCCTGAGCAAAACGAGTGCATTAGAAATAGAAACAGACACTAAAATGAAACCAGCTAAGAATTATATTCAGCGTGCCGAACTTGAGATACCCTTGCAGCAAGCAGTTATACATACATACACACATATTTATACTACAGTCAAGCTTGCCCCTAATGAATTTCTATACTCTCTATTATATGCTGCTAAATATGAATTCATTTCCCATTTTTTTTTAATTTCTATTATGATTTTGTGGCAAAGCTTTACAGTTTTGAGCAGTTCCCATTTGAGGCACCTATTCAAATTATTTCTAATCATAAGTAATGCTTACAATTATTAAACAACAACAACAAAACACTTTTAAATATGCTTCATTTTTTATTTGTAACTTTTATTTGACTAAAACTAATTTCACAAAGATTTCATTTTTTTTTTCATTTTTCATTTTTTCTGTGGGCAGTTTGACTGCTTGATGATAAATGTTTGACGCTGTATTCACATAACAAATCGAACATTTTGAGGATTAGCTTTAGTAAATAGTAAAAATGCTTCAGCATCAGCTTTAAGTGCGTGAATTGAAATTGTGTTTTTCACATTTGTAACGACAACAAAATCCACTGAAAGTCTTCAGTGCATTAAGCATAATTTTTATGTTGCACGGACAAAATGAGAAAACGGATCTATGCCAGGATTCGCAGATAGCTTTAAAACAGACGGTATAGAATATTCAAATATATCTACTGTAAATACATACATATATAAATGTAAATCTGCAAGGGTATCATATTAAATACCAAATCATATATTTATTCTTCCAATACTATGTCCGTTAGTCTCTTCACGCTACAATGCAACAACAGCAACAACAACAGCAACAACAACAACAAAAAGTATCGTTATCTCCAAAGCTCCACTCTTCGAAATATATCAGCTTTAAATAACTCAAGCGCTGTATGTATTTACATATATGAAACTATATATGTATATATATCACATATATATATGTATATACATATATATAAGTATATGTATGTGAGTGGATCTACAAATGGTATTTAGTCTTCGTGTTGTTCACACATACAAAAATATATTTAAGAACATAGACACTTCGAGTATATGCAACATATATATATATATTTATATATATATATATATATATCTATATCTATATCTATATCTATATCTATATGCAACCCCTGACTTGTGCGATTTGCCTTAATAATAGAAAAGATAGCCAAAACTAACCGAGTAGACACACACACACACACACACACACACACATTTTTGTAGAATTTGGCCCATGTTAAAGCTATAAACCAACACATACACACACACACATATATATATATATATATTTAGATGTATATTTGCTTATAAGTGCAATATGTTTGTCGACTGTCTCCAATTGCGTTCTTTGATTAGATGCCAGCCTTAGCCACGCCCCAAAAGCATAATAACAACAACAACAACAACAACAACAACAACAATAATACATAAACATGTAATTCTAAACACCACACCAGTAACTCAATTCTTAAGTCTGAAGAACAAATCGTTTATACATACAAATAGAAAACTATATATGTATATGTATATATATATATATATATAGACATACATATACATATATATATATATATAAATATATATACTAATTATAAATTTGTAAAAGTATGTAAGTTGCAAAGTGATTAGCTCTAATTTTCACACACAAAAAATAATAATTTATATCGATTCTTATCCCAAAATGATATATATATATATTTACATATGCGCATTATATATATATAAATATATTTATTTATATAGGATATGATAATTAGGTATGTATGTGTAACAAAAATTTCAACTTATAATCGTCAGAACTTGACTTTAGCATTATAAATCCAGATGTCGAAACTTCTTTTTTATACTTACAACCAAAAAAAAATGAAAGATATATGACAGAAAACAATATTGAACTCATATAAAAAAAACCCCAATATATAAAGCTTGTATATAAATATATATATATATATATATATATATATTCGTCGCTAGAGGGCGCTTTCAATTGTCATGCCAATATAAGTTGAAAAGAAATGGCTTAAATCGAAAATCGTTTGCTAAATGGATTATTTGCAAAAGAAAAAAAACAGAAAAAAAACAACAAAGCAAAAAAAGCTTTTTTAAGCGACTAACTATTCAAACAATTAATATTATTATTTAGACGAATTTGTTGTTTATGCTCTCAAAAAAAAAACACAACAAAAAAAAAAGAAAAGAAAAATGTAAACGGAAAATGGAAAACGGGAAAAAAGTTAAACAAATCATCTATAATTAATCGTATATATCGTTCTAGATACATATATATATATATATATTCAAAAGCAATATCGAATTCAATCTGCCTATACAAAACCAGTCAACAAAATCGGTAATCGATAATTATCGAGATAAAAGTAACAAGTTAACCAATATTATTAACCTCGTAGCGTAAATTGCCTTTTTGTTGCACCATTCGTTGATTGTTGCAAGTTTTTTGTTTGGCATCTGTGTTCGATGGGTTCTCGAGGGAACAGCTAATTTGGGTGGGGGTAGAGGGTGTGGGGGTATGGGCGCCCTCGCGCGCCTGTAAATATGCAATAATAAATGCTGCTTGCTGACTCATTTTTATGTACAAATTAGCAGGTAATAGTAATTAACAATTAATTTGAAACAATTCAATCAGAGACCAAAACGCGAAACAGAAAAAATAATAAACAAAACTATTTTTATACAAAAACAAACAATCAACTTTCTTTTAGTTCAAAATTCAGGTTGTTTGCCTTCGAACTCACCAATTGCGAGTGCCTGCAATGGAACACATTACGGACTGGCCCAGATGACTTACAGCCATAACAGATATATATATATATTATATAGCTGCTAAAGGATCAGCTAACCGAACCTGCTTCAAATACACAATCAGTGAAATATTCCTGATCAATGCCAAGCCACAATTTTTATATTTCAGAAATGATGAATTAAAGAAATTCGATTTATTGGAATATAATATAGTATTACCACTAAACAGACAATACATAGATTGAGTGCTTGGTGGTATTACTGAAGAAATCGTAGAAGAAGTCGTGCCCTCAGTTGATATTGATCAAGAAATTGTATTATTATAATTGGTGAACCAGTGCTGCGACCTATAAGGTCTACTGGGCCCCCTTCTAGGCCTACAGCTCCTCCATAAACCCCAGCTCCAGCAGGAATGCTAGAATCTTTGTTGGGTTGAGGGTTTCTATGTCGTTGGGCTTTATGACACGCTTCCCTAGGATGCTGAATCTTTTCCTAATTAAAGCGACACATTCTGCTAGGATGTGCATTGAGGATTCCTCCTCGCTTCCACAAAAACCGGCATACATCGCGACTATAATTACCTAATTTGGTTAGATGACTTCTCAGTCTACAGTGTCCTGTCAATCGACCGGTGAGTATCCTGAGCCTGTTCATCGTTTTTGATTATAGCCACCTAAAAGACTTCTGGCTTGTCGGAGTCCTGGTGCCCGCTCCGTTTTCGCCACTGTCTTCCTTCGTTTCTGAGTTGCAGCCGTATTGTGTGTCTTGCTATGCCACAATACGGTTCAGGTCCTGTCAGGGGTCTCTCTGCCCCCATTCTTGCTTGCTCGAGTTGCTTGGATCTTACTTTGTGGACTACTTTTGATTGCATTTATTGCTGCTTGACTATCCGGAAAGGATGGATATATCAGCATTCCGACAGTGCCGCACATCTCCCTAACAGCTTGAAGAAATTGTAACTTGATAGTCAAATTTGGCTGACTATCTTTTCCTAGGCTGGCAATTGGACTGTTTTGGGAACAATTCGATTTTTGATTATGTTCAAATAGTGTTGAATATGCCATTAATTATGCAACTTAGTTGCATATTGCAACAGTAGTTAAGAGGTTGTTTTCAATCCTCCGAATGAGCCAACATGCCAAATTAGTTCCTATCCTATATCGGATAATCCATTTAGAATCACATTAACTGGAATTATCCACTCAAATCGTTATGTTATTTTCTATTTAGAAATTCAACGCAGCACTTTTCATTGGACTATGGAATATGGAGCAAATCTATTGCCATTGGCATTGGCATTGGCATTGCCATTCCCTTTCTCTGAGCCCGATCTGACACAAAAAGTATCCCCAATGCAGCAGCGTCTTCATCTCCATTTCGGCTGTTCAGTTTGCTGGCCAGTTGCCCCAATTGAGTCAAGCTTTGGTTTGTTGTTGTTGTTGTGTTGTGTTTTTTGTGTACCGTTTGTTGCCTTTTAGCAAGTTGCCAATGTGGAAAAAGTGGAATGGAAAGGCATCTGGCCGGGCGTAAGTGGTCGAAAGCCGCAGTCTCGAGAGTCTCAACAGTTGCCAACAGTTGGCCTCGGCCTGTTCTGGCTGAAATCATTTTGGTTTTCGGTCAGCCAAATGTTCTTCTGCTCTCGGGCTGACAAGTTCAGTGCGTACTGTGCTCTTGGTGCTTGGTGATTGGTGCTTAGTGCTTGACTCGTCGACATCCATATCGAAAATACTCCAAATGTGATTTTTAATGAGTGCTTTAATTGTATATGTGTCTGTGTGTGTGTGTGTGTGTGTGAGTGAGTGAGTGGGTGTGTCAACAGGAATATTTATTGCAAACATACTTTTGGCAACGGCAAGTAAGTCAAGGTCTTGACCTCAATTCAACTACCAAAATAGTTAATGTTTAAGTTACGTTTAAGATATCATCATACATACATATATCATCTCATTCAATCAGTGATCAATAAGTGATTTCTGCATTTGCCACATCTAGTATGCAATTTTCCAGTTGCCAGTTTTGCACCTCGCTTTAAAATTGGCCTTCGCCTATTTTGCGACTGTATGTGCTTGCCGCCACAAACCTGTTGGCGTGTGCCACATTCGCAGTGCAACAAATGAACCACACTAAGCTATGGGAAATCTAGGCTACAGACACACAACTGAGTATTAAAATGGGGCATTATCTTGGTGTCGCTTTAAATATAAATCAGTTGTGCGTCAAGTCTTAACCCATCATCACACAAATTCCCATTTTGATCCTATTTCTTTTAATAATCAAATAAAATGACATTGCTCCTGAAAATGCGCACTGTTTTTGAGTTATCTCCTTGAGTTGAACTTTATGTTCGAAATACAGCTGATGGAATTTTCCAATTAGCCGCAACAACTAAATAGGTAAGAATTTTATTCAATTGATGTTTCTTGTTACTTTGTCAATTTGCTGTGAAGCGAGTGCAGGTCAACATCTGAGGCAAGTCTAATATTTGGCACCGGGCAGATTAGATAGATCTCAATATTAGAGAGAGGACTCTCTTATTGTAAATGCGTGATACACTTATGGTGTGTAGTCAGCACGATGAGACGACGTTTAGAATCGAACTTTGTTTATATAAAATGCTTAAACCTAAATACATACAGTGAGGGATAGCTCAAATCGACCGGTGTGAAGAAAAAAACGTAATTGCCTGCCATAAGCTAATTACCATCGGTCTTTGGAATTTTTGAAAAATAATAAATAATTAGCTTATGGCCGGCAATGTCGTTTTTTCTTTGACACTGGTCGATTTGAGCTGTCCCTCACTGTACATAATATTATGCAGCCGTTCGTAAGGCGTCCGCATCGGCGCCTAACAGCGGCAGACGGTTGAAAATAACGGCGAACGAGCGGAGGAAGCGGATGGATAACGGCAACTGTCGCTACGTCAGCTGCCGGCAAATTGTCGCTAGCAATAACGGCAGTTGTGAACACTTATCATCTTGACTTTGAATTAACTGTCAGCTCTGTTGCTGTTGAGTAGCTTTGTATTTTTTAGTTTTTCACAACTCCTTGAGAAATTCTACAGAACATCAAAATTACAAAAATTTTTTGGCCATTTAAAAAATTATTACCAAGCCTTTAGGAGCCGAATCAAACGCGTCAAGATGGACAATGGTCAGCGCCAGTGTTGGATCTGCTTCAATACAGATGAGGAAACAGCTTCCCGTGATTGGCGTCATCCTTGCCGCTGCAGCGGCTCCATTAAATGGGTGCACGAATCATGCCTCTGTGACTGGATCAACTGGAAGCAACTGCAGAATCTGCACGTGCCCGTCAGCTGTCCACAATGCCATATCGAATATAATATTGGGCCATCCGGAACCGTTTACCGCTTCGATACACTGCTCAACGTTGTGCAGCGAATTTATAAACTGCTCTATGCCAGCTTATTCATTCGCTTACTGGTGTTTATCATCTACGTGTTAATGTTATTTTATGGAGTATCCGCACTGAATCAAGGGTTTGACCATATGGAACCCACATTGCTAATGTGTGTGGTGCCGTTTGGGCCAACCGTATTGGAATGGCACCAACGTTTCGATTGGGCAAGTCGGTTGGTGCGTTGGCTGCGACGCCGTCAATGGCTGGGGCAAGTTAATGAGCACAACGAGCCTGAGGACCCTCTTACGGATGACTATTTGGATACGGTCTTATTAGATGGCGAGAATATTGGACATACCAGGTGTCCCTTCTGCTCGTTTCTCAGTCTGCCCACATTTGTCGTTGTCATCAGCCAAGCGTTCTATGGCAATCTATACAGCACACTGTTCACCATTGCCATTGCCATCGGCACCATCACGTTTGAGGTTATCAAGGGACTGATCTGTGTCTATATGCGCCAGTGTACATATTATCGTCAACATTGTCGCACTGTCCGCGACCATGTCCCATAAGAATTGTGCATCCGTTGCGATTGGATGCACATCAACAATTTTCATATTTTTAATTTTATCGTTTCTTATTGTGGCTGATATACACTGTAATTGTAATCGATGATACGCTGAAGTATATATATTTTTATTTTTTATAATTACAATAAATACAATGCTGCTCACGAAAACCAAGTAACTATTCAACTAACTATTCCAGCTGAAGACGATATCATATCAAGGAAACATCTCCCACCCCTTTAAGCATATATATATATATAGTCTATCTAGCAATGTCTGTCTGTCTATCCGTCTGTCTGTCCGTCCTTATGAACACTTCGAAAACTCATGGACTATAAGAGCTAAAAGACTTCTAAAGACTTCACATTTGGAGTACAAAAAGAACAATAAATATGGGTTCTGGGTATTTCGTAGTCGAGCTCACTCGACTAGTGCATTCTAACGTGTTAAAATTAGATGTGATGAGGTGTATTCCGGTCAGTAAAGATCTGCTTACATTTCATCTTCGCATCACCTGAACCCCATAACGTCAGCTAAACTCTCAACAAAATGTACAAATAATAAGCTGTTTTTCAAATTAAAAAATTATTCACAATAATTCATATATACTTGTGTAATGAGTAATACACATCACAACAGATTACACACATTTGTTGTACCTTTGATGATGCAGTGATGTGAATAGAAATACTCAGTGGATAACAACTACAACAAAAACTAGCGTCAATTATCTCTCTGATTACGACAATTGTCGGCTATCAGCAAAATGAGTGTTTTACAACAACAGGAGACAGCGTCACATCAGGAATTAACTGGAATTTATGGAGCAGCAATAGACACGCCCCCCTTGTGTTTAATACACTCAAATACCACATTTAAATATTGACAACTGACCAACTGCTCTGTGCCGGATGGATTTTAGTGGGCGAGCTATCGATTAGAATCGATGGCAAATCAGTATCGTAAATCGATGTGGCTTGAAGGTTACCACGCAATTGAAACAATGTTTTTCAAAAACCGAATAATAAAAAATAATAATAAAATTCATGACGCATCTGCGTCTAAGCAGCAACATATTTAAATATGCATGTAAACAACAAATAGCCAACAAAATACGGAGAAATGTGCTCTCCGTTTCTGTTGCCGGGTGTCAAAGGGTCATCAGCAGTAGCTGCGTCAATGTGACGGAAAACTGAGAGATGCGACATCAATTAATATGCCATCTTCTATATACATATATATATATATATATATATGTATATATATGTATCAAGTATTCAGCTGATAACGTTGGCGAGCTTAAAGTCCAATATGCCAAATGTTGGGATTTTTGTATTTATACATTTTGAGACAGACATTTTCGTTGGATTTTTTAATCACTTTCGTTTTATTGATTTTTGTAAAATACATGATTATACTAGAGATTATACATGATTCAAATCAAGGCAACAACTGATTTGACGTATGTAGAATTATGCCTCAACACCTAATAGATAATAAGGGAACAATTTTGTTTTAATCCCGGATATATTTTTGTATATATGTATAATATATATGTATATGCATAATAACGGCTAGACCGGCTATGTGTTAGCTACAAACTATTTAAAACTTGGTTTCAAGGGCAGCCTATGGATTGTATGTTTAAACTACGACTACGACTAAAAAAAACTTAATATGTATTTATATTATATATTAGGCAGTATAATAGCACTTTAATAATAACATTTATGTATGCCTGCATAGGTGCATAGGAAAGTATGCGTCCTAAATACATCAATGTGTCTGGTATATTATAATATTCGAGTATATAGAGTATATGTATCTAAGTACGCGATTAATGCTTTGCAATGATTATGTTGTTTAGTCGTTCATCCTTGCATTGAGTTTCAGTTTCGCCATTAGCTTTCAAACATAAAATGGCAATGTTTCTTGTGTCTTGATTTTGTTGTTGTTTGTTCATGCTTAATTGGCAGGTAATTCGCAAATGGGACGCAGTCAGCAAAACAGGCTTTGGTTAAATATGCTGCAAAAGAGTTAAGATAAGCAATTATAAGATTTTCAATTGTGTTTGGCAAACTTTAGTTATTATTTACCTGCTGCTTTGACGTCTAAAACTTTTTATTGTCCCTGAGATAGGCTTTGCGGCGCTCAATTGTCTTGAGGCAGTTGTTCGAGTCGCCGCGCTCCTGGCAAATTGTCTCCGTCTTGAGGACAAAGCACTGCGTCTGCACCACATTGAAGAATAGCTTGCCAATGGTGATGGCATCCTCGTCCCTGGCCATCTTGAGGCATGTGCGAAAGCGACGATCGCAGCTGCAGTGCGACAGTGTGTAAGGTCGATAATTGAATAGCTCATAGCGATTGGACATCGCCGCTATGAAAAACTTGCAATGGTCATGCGTTCGACAGCATTTGTCGGCCATCGATGCGCCGCCTAATGCATTATATGTGCCGTTTGCTGTGTTGCCGCGACCGCACCAGCGTGTATTTGGTGCTATAAACCAACCCGAGACTTGTCGTCGCTTGCGGGCCGACGGCGACGATGCATCGCCATTTATGTCGTCATCGTTATTATCATGATTATCGTACGATGCGTGATATCGTTGTTGTTGTTGCTGGGCTCGTGATGCTGGAGTTGTTGTTGTTGTGGTTGGTGCTGCACTGGCAACGGCAGCAACATTGGCAGGCAACGGCATCTGCTTGGCAGCGCACAGCTGCCAGGCGAACACGGCCAGCAGGCATATTAGCAAATAAATATAATTGCAATTGCACTTCACTGTTAACTTGTGTGACATTATGTCAGTTTTGTCTGTCTCGCTGTCTGTTTGTTTCGTATTTTGTTTTTTTCATTCAATGTAATAGCAAACGTTTTCGATTTTAAGGTTTCGCGTTTCGGGATGCGTCTCGCACACAAATGTCGCTCCGAGTGCGCGGCGCTGGTGTTTTATAAGGTTCGGACGTTGCAGTCAGACTGTTCGTGAGTTTAATTTGCGCGCAGGTGAATTTATATATCTCTTGCTCTCTCTTTCTCTGTTTCCTCTGTTACTCTCTCGGGAAATACGTGCTGTGCCGTGAAACAGGTGTGTGTGTGAACTCAGTGTGCATGCGTTGCGTAATTTTATCAAAAGAATGCGTAAAGCTCAGCATCTTCGATAACGCATTGCTAAGTAAAATAATTGTAAAATATTTTATTTATTAATTTTTTAAATAAATAAATTTATTTATTATTTTATTTAGCTACATGGAAAGTTTATTGCCTGTATCATAGAAAACGAATGAACGTTTTAAAGATTACAACTCTATTTGAAACAGTTAATTTGCTCAGCTGTTAAGATGTGCCGGCATTTCCAACACTGGCGACGCAATGGCATAAATATTATTGCGTGGTGCCGCACAAAGTTGTAAAAATATCGATAGAAAATCGATGACATCACAAGAGGTCTCAGATAATATCGATTTAAGCATCGATGCCTTTACAGTTTTGGTGCTCAAGAAGATCTGGCTACTAATATTAATTTAAGACTAGCATTGAGCAAACGAGACACATGCATCGACGTTTCGGCAACGCAATGCAGCGAACTCAACAGGAACAAAAGCAATTGAAGCTGCAGCACCACGAACAACAGCAGCCCCATCATCATCATCATCATCAGCATAGCAGTAACAGTAACAGTAACAGCAATGGAACACGCATCGCTGGAAGCAGCAGTACCACACCCACAACAACAACAACGAATGCAGCTGGTGGCGGTGGAGCCGGAGCATTGGAGAGCACACCGCCACGGACTTTGGCATTGAATCGGAACTATTGTGCCTCAGATACGTCCGGAGAACACGATGGCGATACGGATTATCCAGATTCGCGTTACGAGTGTGCCATTTGCATTGACTGGCTGAATGAGCCGGTGGTGACATCATGCGGTCATCGCTTTTGCAGGAGTTGCCTCAGCGACTGGCTGCAGAACCATAATCAGTGCTGCCCGCTTGACAACAAGCAGCTCTCTGCGGAGAAGGACATCTTTCCCGACAACTACACGCGTCGTGAGATTGAACAGATAAAGCACAAGTGCCCAAATTCGCCGCACGGCTGTGCCGTCATCGCCTCACCCATTGAGTTGCATAAGCATTTGCCCAGCTGCCCGTATCGACGGCAACAGCAGCATCAGCAACCGCTCGAGGAGAAGTGCCCCTTTGCTAGTATTAAATGCGATTTTGTTGGTCGCCCAGAAACAAATCAGTTGGAGGAGCACCTGAAAACGGATATGCCGCATCACTTGCAGCTTATGTTGCAGGCCCATCAACAGACCGCCATCGCCACATGGCAGCCACAAAAGGCGAGCACTGGCAGTGGAGCGCTGGAGAATGGTCATAAGTCCGGTCAGTTGCCACCGCCGCCGCAATATGCCAATGCTGTCGACGAGCAAATCGTTCAGACAATGTATCAGCGCATCGTTGTGCTGGAGCAGCGCACCAGGGAGCAGGAGTCCCGCATCGATAACCTGAAAGAGCAGCTGCGACGACAGCAGCCGATCGATCCGCGCTACAGCAACGGCACAATCGTCTGGCATATTGAGGAGCTGAGCGCTTTGGTTGATCGCCTGCGCGCCAATGCCAATAATCTGGCATATTCGCATGAATGTTATACGTCGCCTTATGGCTATAAGTTCTGTGCGCGCTTGCATATACAGCCGAGGAAGCCGCATGTGCTCTGTTTGCATGTGCATCTAATGCAATCGGAGAACGATTTCCATTTGGACTGGCCATTCAAGGGACGGATCAAGCTGTGCATGGTGCATCCAGGCGATGCGAGTCTCTCGCAGCACGACACCATCATGACCAAGCCAGAAATACTCGCCTTCCATCAGCCGCGCGAGGCGATCAGCACTCGTGGCTTCGGCTTCGTCGAATATGCCAACATATCCAATATTATGAAATTGGGCTTCTGTGCCGACAATCGACTGCTCATCAAGATTGAGATCAACATTGTTTAAGCATAATGTCTCAAGTCGAAAGCTGAACAAAGCAATATAGTACTTAAAAACAAGTGGCTCAAATTACATGCATATTTTTTATATAGATATATATTTATATATATATATATATACATATGTATATGTATATACATATATATATATATATATTACGAGCATTAGTCACAGATACACAACCGCAACATCACAGCCAACTAATTTTTATACCCTAGCTATGAAAAACTATATCTTAACTGATATATACAACATATATAGTAGTAGTAAGCCAACTTTTGTAACCATTTACATGCATTTTATATTTTAACGATAAACATGAAGTAGTTCCACGATAATACTTCTACCAAAAACAAACAAAAATTACTCATCCTCAGTTATGTTTTGTTAAATATTATTGTCAATATCCGTATAAGTATCCCACGAAACATTATCTACTCAATGAGTCCGTCTATACCTTCGTCAGTCTGTACAAATCTTTAAGTTATTTTTATATTTGAACTCTACAATTTGGTTGTTGCCTGTTTTTTTTTTATATTTTTATTCTAGTTATGTGATAAGCGCTGAATTTGGAAGCATTCCAGTTGTGATCACAAATACGTCCATTTTGTTATTATCTGATTAATATATTTATTTGTATTTTTAGCCTTAAGTACCCTTAATTTTTCTAATTTGCATACGTTAGAAGCAATATTCTGGTAGCATTCAGATTGCAATACAAGTATACTCGTCTATATTCAGGCAATATATGTATTGCATATACATACATACACACAAGCATATTAATATTCATGTAGTACCTCAATAGCGAGTGCCGCACATAGAATAAAGGACACTTTTGTACCGATCATTTTTGATACATCTACTTTTATTTTCGATTTAACACTAATAATAATAATACCCTCTATAAGGGTATACCTAAATTGAGGAGGCCTGCTGCTGCTTTTTCAGTGGTGCTGGGCTCGCGATTATACTTCTCTTGCAGCTTCTTCAAGTTGATGATGGTAGCTGTCGAATACGGACGTCAGTATGATATTTGGATTCTTCTCCATGCTCTCTTCCAGGCGTTTGACAAACCATACCATATTCAATGCGCCCAGCTCTGCGAGATACCCAACCAAAATTAGTGATGGATCACGGTTTTCCTTTGCTTTAAATTTTTTTTTAGTGAGGTTAATGTGAGAAATTCGATGAAGGGCAGTGTTAATAAAATTAAGTACTTAGTGGGATTTCGGACGATTCCTGATTGCCTATCAAATTGTCGGTAATCTACTTAAACTCGACAGAGCAGGTGTTCACATATGTTCTCTATGGTATTCTGTTCGGGTGTCCTTGACCTCATTTTCTTCCAATCCAATTGAATACTACCGATGCATTTGTAGCCTTCAATCAATCTCCTTAGGCTAAAGTGTTTTTTCCTTTCCCATTCCAAACTGGCTCCAAAAAACACAAATATGGAAATATCTTGGAAGAAACTACCGGAACTTCCATTCCAATGCATCAAAACAGTACCGTTTAAAAATGCGCAAAACAAGGTCCTGTTAGGCTTGGTACAGCTTTAAGCACCATAAACACTCGTGCCTTCAATCAAATTTCGCGAAGTGCTTATACATGCGAATTCCGACTTCAGTGTGTCCTCTAGAATCTAGAAAGCTGCAGATTAAGATTGGAATTCTCGATTATATATAATGTCGTCTGATAAGTCCAGGTCTAATGACTGCGCACGAGGGTATATATGGGAGACGGCAGATGCCTCTTTAAATATTTAATAATGCTTAAGGATGTAGTATATAGTAGTATCTGTTCATGGTTGCTTTTATATTTACATTGAAAGTGGCGAGACTTGGAAAAGCTTAAAATAGAAACACAACGCAGGTCTTAGGAATAGTTGGTGTAGTTGTTGCATCGGGTTATGTTTGATGCCAGCTGCCTGTGGCGACGGTAACAGCTTCCACATGTGAGGCAGTCTCCTCCTGGATCAGCTCAATGGTTACCCCCTCCTGCAGCATTTCATCATCATCATCATCAATATCATCATTATCATCAACGTCATCGTCATCGTTGTTAACGTCATCCACTTCGATGGGCATTTCAAGCTGAACTGTGGACATGGTTGTGATTGTGTCTGCTTTGGCAATTGCTTTCGACCGATTGGTTCGATTCAATTCGTGGGTGCGCATGTGGGCATTTAGTCCGCCGGATTGGGCAAAGGATTTGTTGCACAGCTTACACGAATATTTACGCTGCTCGGAATGCAGAAGCTTGTGGACGCGCAACGCCTTCTTCCGCTGAAATGTTGACCCACAAACATCACAGACAAATGGCCGCAAATTCGTGTGCGAGACAGCGTGCACGTTGAGGTCATGGAAGCTATAGAATGCCTTGCCACATACCTCACACTTCGCCGGCCGTTCCCCAGTGTGTCGTCGCATATGGGCAGTGAGGACGCCACGATCCCGACATGGGCGACCGCACACCTCACAGATGCACGGCATGCGGCCCGTATGGCAAATGTTATGCGATGTCAGCTCCTTTTGGGTGTAGAATGTCGCCTCGCAATCGGCCTCCTGGCACTTGTATGGTTTGATCCCACTATGCCGCTGACGATGACGCATCATATTGCCCGACTGCGTAAATGGCTTGCCGCAAATATCGCAAAAGATGCCCGTATGCTTCCATCGATGGCCACGCAAATCTCGCTCCGTGCGAAATGTCTGATTGCATTCACTCTCATCACATTTATAGATCCTCGCCGGTCCCTTACTCTGCCGCCGGCGCACGCTGCCTCCTGGTGACGGCATAATAGGTAGATCTGTGACAATCTTGTGCTGTGCTGATTTTGTTCGCTTGCGCACATTGTGTTTGCTGCGTCTGTGGCTCTGCAGACTGCGCTTGGTGTTGTATGCGCGTTCACATTGATCACACTGGAAGAGCATGTCTCTGGTGTCGTCCTCTTCTTCATCGTTGGCATCCGTTGCCGAATCCCCATTGACTTCGAGACATCGGGCATCGCTGCCGTCAACTGCTGCTGCTGCTGCCATCCAGTCCAAAAGCGTTTCTGATCGCTGGACGAGCACATTTTTTAGGGCCGCTGTGCGTTGTTGTCGACGCGTTGCAATTGTTCTATTGTCATCATTCGAATCTTCAGTAGGTGCAGAATTTGCGTCCTTATCAGTCTCATGCTCCTGGTCGAGCAGCGCTATCTGAGCCAAATCAACGTGCACATGTTCATTGGACTCGTGTGCAGTCTCATCATGCGCAATGGGATCATCCTCAAACTTAATGGCAAGCGGCTCAACGTCCACCTCCAGCACTGGTGCGTCCAGGTGCTGTTCCTCTGCATCCTGTCCATTGAACAGCTTACAATCTTCAATCTTTGTCTCGGTCAGATGCTTCAGTCGGAAGTGTTGTGGAAATCCATCAAATGGCAACCGCTGGCCGCACAGCGCACAGCAGACATCATAGCTGGTGGGGCCCAGGCAGAGCACTTCGCCACAACGAAAGTTGAAATATGTTCGGCCGTAATCCGTAGTTGGTGGCTGCAATTTGATCATCCTGTCGTGTCCGGATTATTGCAATATAGTTGCTCTTTAAAATTGCGCCCATTTATGTTTGGCGTCGCGTTAGGCTCCAAAATCAAAGATACCGTCGCACCGAAAACACAGCTGTTCAACGATGACACTTTCAATTATCGATATTATAAGCTATCGATGGCGCGCATCAAAAGCAGCAACAAATATCGGTTATTTAAAGTTTTTCCTTTATTTAAACTACCGTATTAGTTAGTAAGTAATTTTATTATGAAAGCCAACCGTCAGCAGTGTGCCAGAGTTTCTTAGTGTGTTTTTAGCGATATGTGTGTGCTTAACCAACCGATAGCGAACAATTTTGTTTGTCTCTGCGTGTCTGCTTAGTGTTGTGTAGAAGGTAAAGAATGTCATGCATTTCACACACTGGCAGCAGCCGCCCGCTGTGTATTCGTGTATACACTTTTTTCTAAGTGCAGCGAGTATATTGATTTTTCGCCCCCGCTTTTACATTAAACATTACGGCACGGACAGAACATAAACATTCAAATTAATTTAGAAAAAATGTCGGAGAGTGCCGCCGCTGCAGGCAGCAATGCCACTGCCAATGAAAAGATGGCATGCCTGCTGAAGGAGGCGGAAAATTTGAAAACAAAATTGGAAGAGGAGCGCCAAAAGCTGAACGATGTCAATCTCTCCAATATTGCTGAGAGACTCGAGCAAATTGCCTATGTGAACATAAAGCCGCGCAAAGTGTTAAAGGGCCATCAGGCGAAGGTGCTGTGCACCGACTGGAGTCCCGATAAGCGACACATTATCTCCTCATCCCAAGATGGTCGCTTGATCATATGGGATGCGTTCACCACAAACAAAGAGCATGCCGTCACAATGCCAACCACATGGATAATGGCGTGCGCGTATGCTCCATCTGGTAATTATGTGGCCTGCGGTGGACTGGACAATAAGGTGACCGTATATCCGATCACATCCGATGAGGAAATGGCTGCCAAAAAGCGAACCGTTGGCACCCACACCAGCTACATGTCATGCTGCATTTATCCCAATTCGGATCAGCAAATACTCACCGGCAGTGGCGACTCAACTTGTGCACTTTGGGATGTCGAATCTGGACAATTGTTGCAAAGCTTTCATGGTCACTCCGGCGATGTGATGGCCATCGATTTGGCGCCCAATGAGACGGGCAACACTTTCGTCTCTGGCAGCTGTGATCGCATGGCCTTTATATGGGACATGCGCTCCGGACATGTCGTCCAATCCTTTGAAGGCCATCAATCGGATGTGAATAGCGTTAAATTTCATCCATGCGGCGATGCGATTGCCACCGGATCCGATGACAGCAGCTGTCGACTGTACGATATGCGTGCCGATCGAGAGGTGGCCGTCTTTGCCAAGGAAGAGCATCATCTTTGCGCGTCAATTCGGTGGACTTTTCGGTCAGCGGCCGACTTTTATTCGCCGGCTACAATGATTACACGGTCAACTTGTGGGACACACTGAAATCGGAGCGCGTCTGCCTCCTGTATGGTCATGAGAACAAAGTCTCCTGCGTTCAGGTGTCGCCCGATGGCACGGCGCTATCCACTGGCAGCTGGGATTACACTATACGCGTCTGGGCTTAAATTCTCCTGCATACACACACGCATACTTATATCTGAATATATATTTATATATATATATGTATATATATATGTGTGTGTGGTGTATATGTATGCACATAGTATGTATGTAAATGGGGTCTTTAAGCAGCCGCTGCTTGGACTTGCTACTGCTATCTAGTCAGTTTTCAGGATGTATGTAAAACATTTCCTCAATTTTTTTTTATTTGTGTTTTAAGCTAAATACTATATATATATATACATATATATATATATATGTATATATATACAAATATTTATATACTTTAAGTATTATAAAAGGCAAATGCACGTAGCGAAAACCATAAAAAAGGTTAGCTCGTGTATATCAATGTAAACTTATTATGCGTCTAGTTATAAGTTCCTGTTCGAAATAAATGTTGAAGCGAATCAAAAATGTTCAAATTAACCAATACTGATATATATATATATATATATATATATATATATATGTCAGGGCTTAAAAAGGAATATTGTGGGCGAATAGCCAAATCTGTTTTTTTTATCGCTAGGGATTTGGGTAATGATTTTGATTTGTTGAAATCAATCGTAATAATTATCAATATAATTTGTAAAATCAAAAGTCAATAATTATTCGCATTAATTGTAAATATCCAAATTAAATACACATATTACGATTGATTTTTCAAATGATTTATTAAAATAATTACGCATAACCGCAGGTATTTTGCCTGGTTTCTGTACGTCTTACATTAAAACACATACAACAGCATTATTTAAAATAATTTGAATAGTGTCCGTTTATAACTAATGATAATGGTCTTAATAAGAAATGATTATTCGATAAATTTGTGCAGTTTGTACAGTCGAATTTCGCCAAGTTGGACCACAAAATCACTTCACTATACGGAAATGCTAATTGCAAATCAGTTTAGCGAACCTCAACTATATAATTATAAATGCTATACAGGTATCCTTATACTAGTATCAAAGTCTCCCTCTTCTGGACTATCAATAGCGGCTGGAGGAGGACGTGGCTGTTGTTGTTACGCCATCGGCAATGCCATTGACGGTTTGTAGTTTGTGGCCACGCATATGCGCGGATAGACCAGCTGCCTGGGCATACGCCTTGCCACAGAATTTGCACTTGAACTTCTTGATGCCCAAATGCAGATGCTTGTGATGATAAAGGGCTTTGGGACGGGAGAAGGCTGCCCCGCATTTGTCGCACTTAAATGGCCGCTCCGTGGAATGCATTGCCTGGTGCTCATTCAACAGCGACTTGGACGCAAAGCAGCGCGAGCATGTCTGGCACTTGAATGGCTTCTCTCCTGTATGAGTGCGTCGATGCACGACGAGGGCGAAACGATATCGCGAACGATAGCCGCACAATTCGCACACATAATTGCGATCAGTGCTGTGGACGCGTCGATGCGACGTGAGATTGTGCTGGCTAACAAAGGATTTGCCGCAATTCTCGTGTTCGCATTTGTACTGTCGCAGACCCGAATGTCCCTGGACGTGGCGCAACAGTGTCCGCGAACTTTTGTACACCTTGTCGCACATATTGCACGAGAACTCTGTGTGCACCTTGCGTCGATGCGTCTCCAGGGCACGATCCACATCAAAGGTGGCATCACAATCTCTGCACTTGAAGCCCTGCGGATGCGGATGACTCAACTTGAGGTGTATATTTAGATATTTAAGCGTTGTGTATTTGCCGTCACAATATTTACATTTGTAATCCTTGGGTGGGCGTTCCTTCTGCAAAGATGTACGTTGCAATGTTAAAAATAGGCAGTGGATACATTTTCTTGGAAATTACCTTAAATACAGATTGCCTTTCAATTTCACTAATATCATCATCGTCATCGTCGATATCATTATCATCATCTTCATTATCACCATCATGGTAATCAGCATCGCTAAGGATATGTGCATCTGTTATGACTGCTTCCTCAACCTCGTCATCACTGTGAGAACTCTCTTCATCACATTGGGCATTCTCGTTGGTTGTCAATTGGAGCTCATTGAAAGAACAGACACGCAATGCCTTAAGGCCATCGACATCATCATCATCATCATCATCGTTGTCGTTATCATCATCAGCATCATCATCGGACATATCCTTAGACACAAATTGATGGCAATCGTTGGCGCAGAGTTCGGTTAATAGCGTTTGACTCGAATTAATAAGAGGAAGCTGCCGCTGCTGCTGCATTGCATCCTGATTACTGGCTGCTGGAGCTCTAGATGTTTGGGTTCGCGGCTTGCCTTGCTTGTCAAAGTGCACATTGCGTATGTGCAACGAGAAATCGTCGAAGGCAAAGTGCTTCATTTCACAGAGGCAGCAAACAAGTTGAAAGCTGGAATATTCGTTATCACTTTCGTAGAATATCTCACCGCATTTGGGGCGCAGCTGCTGTTTGGCATGCAGCCGCGACAAGTCCACATTGATTAGACACTGCTTCAACATGCTGCGCACCGTTTTATTATTTCAACAAATGGCCATAAAAACAAATCTATATTAACAAGTCAACTACAATAACTGCAAAAGTCATATGCCAAAACAATGTCCCAATAGCGATAACAATAACAGCAGTGTTATCGAAATAATCTTAAGTGTTGGCCAACATGTATGTAAAAACGCGCGCCAATTTGAATTATTTGGCAGCTGGTTGTTGCTTGGTGGACGCCGTGGCTCGCTGATTACGCTGGCGGTGCCAACGCTTGTGTTGCGCATAACCAGCTGCCTGGGCATAAGATTTGTCACACAACGTACACTGGTATTGCTTCACGGCTGCATGCAGTGGCCGGTGATGATAAAGAGCGCGCGCACTCAAAAATCCAACATTGCAATCCTTACACATATGGCGACGGCGCCGCTGCTGATCGTCCAAATGTCGCTCCTTGTGTGTGGTCAGTTGATAACGTGCCACGAAGCATGCATTGCATATGTTGCACCGAAAGGGCTTCTCACCAGTATGCCGTCGCTTGTGCACCCGCAAATTGCAGCGTATGCGTGTCCGATAGCCGCAATACTCGCACATATGACGCAGTGCATCATCGCTCTTCGGCTGTTCGTGCCGTTGAGCTGCTGAACTGCTTGACCAACACTTCTCCGCCCTTTAAAATGGAAAATTGAAAATGTAAAATTGATCCGATTGAATGCAAGCACTCACAAGCGTCTTGCCGGTCATTGTCACCCAGCGTATGCTAAATTTAATCGTTGGCATTATGTCTTAAACGCGCTTCTTGGCATTTGTGGCGTGATTAATCGTTGTCAAAATGCGGCTAAAATTAAATTTGAAATCCCCCCTCACTCTACTTCAATTAACAAACCAAGCATGGCACACACGACGCATTTTCTTATCGATAACGAACAATCGATACGGCTTAACTTATCGATTGCCCAATTTAAAACGCAACGAGCTTTATGAAAAACGATCTGATCTGATAAGAATATAATTACCTTAGACTATGTACATAAAATGTGATGCATTTGTTATGCATGTATATGTGTATATATATTGTATTGTATACATTTTCTAACCTATGCCTGAGTTCTTAAACATAAAAACATTATAACATAATATGCAAATATGAAAATAGAAAATTGTGATGCTAGTTGGAAGATCCGATTTAAAAGATAGCATACGGCTTAGACATGTTATTAGCGATTTAGTTCGTCATTGCGATGCTTGCGCATATGGCCAGCCAATCCGGCTGCCTGTGCATAGGCATTGCCGCACAGCTTGCACACAAACTGTTTCGTCTCCGCGTGAAGGAACTTGTGATGGTAGAGGCCCTTCTGCCGGGAGAATGTTGCGCCGCACACTTTACACACATGCGGCCGCTCTGTCGAATGCATGGCCATGTGCTCCCGCAATCCAGAATGGGATGGGAAACGCTTTTCGCACACCTTGCAACCAAACGGACGTTCGCCCGTATGGCTGCGCAGGTGGACACGGAGCGTCTCCTTGTTGCGGCAACTGTAGCCGCAGCTTTCACATACAAAATTCTTTTGCTCCGAGTGCACCTTGCTGTGGTTGCGCATGTGACGGACAGTGAAGAAGCGCTTATCGCAACCGGGATGATTGCATGCCACATTCCGTTCATTTGTATGCTTCAGCTGGTGGCGCTTCAGCTCGTGGCGTGTCTTATACCGACGGCCGCAATAGACACACGGTGCCCCACCATGCACACTGACCACATGCTCGTCCAGCTGGCGCAGCCGTGGCAGCTGTGCATTGCACTCCAGGCACACAAACGCTTCGCTCCGATTAATATCATGATCTCGCTTCACATGCTGACGCAACGTGTATTTGCCATGATAGATTTTATCGCAGTGCTCGCATTTATATTCATTTTGCGACTTAGCAGGATGCTTCTTGGGTGGTGCGTAGTCCACGTCTACTTCGACATCATCATCATCATTACCGCCGTCGTCGTCGTCGTTGTCGTCGTCCACGTCATCATCATCTGTGTTGGCCATAACGATACTTATTGACAGTTTGTGCTGTCGCTCCATGTGACGCTCCAGCGTCTTTTTGCTTTGATACACCTTGCTGCATTGCGCACAGGCCAGTTGCTCCTTTTTGGCTTTAAGAGATGCAAGCTGCTGCTGCTCGTGCTTCTTCTGCTGCTGCTGACCATCAGTATTCTCAATGTCCGACTCCTCATTATAGTCGATTTTATGAGCGCGTGTTTGACGCACCTGATCCGCCGCCAAGCTGCTTCTGTCCCATTTCATAATGCTGTTAGTTAGCCCAACCGGATCTTCCACAGCCGTATTATCATCATCATCATCATCCCCATCATTGTGCTGCAGTTGTTTTGAATCTTCGATAAACGCATGCTCACTGTTATCATCATCAGCATCATCATCATCATTGGCCACTTCATGCCAGGTAAATGGATTCAGCTGCAATTGATGATTGTTGACTAATTGCGGCGAATTAGTTTCGAGTTTCTCCTGCTTCGGCACCAGCACCTCCACATTGAGCAGTCCATTGTCGAAGTGCTCGTTCTGTATGTGCAGCAGAAAGTCGGCGAACACGAAGCTCTTCATTTCGCAGAAGGTGCAATCGATGCGATAGCTGTTTAGACTCAGGAAATATACCTCGCCGCACTTGGCATTTGGTATGCCGGCAAATGTGTCCGGCTTCAAAGTCTTTAGCATTATTCTATTTGATTTGTAAGCTGCTAACTACAACAACAACAACGACTGATAAACATTTGTATGCTTTTCGAAATTCGTTGCAGGCTATGCAAAGCAACGCAATCAATTCGTATTTTTTGATTCGATGGTCTGCGTTAAGCAGCTGTTTTAGCTTTTGACATTTTACAGCACTGCACGCCCATTCAAAGAAATCAATCAAAAAACAAGCGCCAAGTAGAATTTAGTCATTTATGCTTTCAAGCTGTATAAACAAAAATATCTTAAGTCTATTGTTTCCGAACTAATTTTCAGCTACCCGTTAATGGTTTGCCTTGCTTTTGGACATATCTACTTTATTAATTGATTTATTGTTATATGTTTTGGGGTAAAATGTTTTCAATCCGACAAATAAATTAATCTGGATTTACCATACGAACTATATTTTATTTCAATAGAACTTCAGGCTTAACATGTATTAACTGGTGCTGGTGCAAACGGTCAGCATCGACAAACTTTTTGTCGCACTGCTCGCAAGTGTGCTTGGCCTGCCGGTAATGCTTCTTCAGCCTGTGGGTGCTCAATGTGGACGCACTGCGATAGCTATTCCCACACAGCTCGCAGGCAAAGGGTAATGGCAAAGGGTGTGCCGTGATCGCATCCCTATCCGCATCGAATCTATGTGCACTGTGCAGCTTGCGTCGATGGGTGTCCCGTTGGTTGGGCGTATAGAAGCACTTGTCGCAGCTGCTGCACGCAAAGCGACGCACCTGAGTGTGCCTCAATTCGTGGCTGAGCAGGGCGCTGCGATGGGTGAAGTGTTTGTCGCAATGCTGACACTGCACTGCCTCTCGCTGTTCGTGTGTGCGCTGGTGTCGCCTCAATGTGGACACGGCTCGAAACTGTTTGCCGCACGTCTCGCACTGATGCGGCTTGCGGCCCGTATGGATATTGAGGTGTGTGTCTAGCAAATAGCGTCGTCGAAACGTGCGGCCGCAATATGTGCATGTGTTGGACTTATTGCGCGGACGACGATCGATTGGCTTATTTCGACTAAGATTCTCATTACTGTCCGCAATGAGTGCATCTGTCTGTCGTATTGTTGGGGCCTCTTGAATACCCGTTGGCAGCACAAGCAACGATTCCTGAAGGCAATCGGCGGCGGCGGTGGGCAGTTTCTGTTCATGTACGTTGTGCAAATGTTTGCTGCAAAAGTGCTGACGAAATTCATTAAAGTCCAGGATGGATAAACCACATTTGCAGATAATTGTGAATTCAGGCTCTACGGTTACATCGCAGCGTATTTCGGCACATTTTGTGGTAATTTTAATAAATTCGACCATTTCGACCAAAATAAACAAAATAGTTAACGTTTATGAACACTAAAATCATGCGATTATCGACTTGAAATCGTCAACCGGCTGTTTCGATATGTTTTGATTTTTTTTGCTAGTATCGACAAAAAAAGACACGCGAGTCACGCCATTTGTAGTTGGTGCAGAATTTCGCATACGTCTTCATATTATTGAAATCATTGACGGCGTCGATCATTATGCATCCCGATCTCACCGAGCGCATCCTGTTGCATTTGGAGTCCGCTGACAAGGTCGACACACTCGATCTAGCCGCTCAATTCAACGTTGACCACCAGAAAGTTGTCGGCGCTCTGAAGAGCATTCAGGCACATGGCGATCTGCTGGTTAATGCGGAGACAGCCACTCACAAAACGCTCGGATTGACGGACGAGGGCCAGTCGGTGGTTGAGAATGGCAGCCACGAGGCAACCATTTATGGTTTGGTGCCGGCGGAGGGCATTCCCCAGGCGGTGCTAATGGTCAACGGTGGAGCGAATGCTAAGGTTGGCTTCAGCAAGGCTATGTCTCACGGCTGGATATTGGTGGACAAGAGCGTGCAGCCGCCACTGATTAGACGTAAAGTCAATCAGATTGTCGATACCGTCAGGGAGCAGCTTGTCCTGGTTGCAGGGGGCAATTTCGAATTGCCGCCTAAGGATGTGGCCGATTTCAAGAAGCGCAAACTGCTCCAGGAGACAACCACAAAGAGCTTCGTCCTGAGCAAGGGACCCGAGTTTTCCACATCGCTGACTAAGCTGGAAACGGACCTCACCATGGACATGCTAACCAGTGGTCTGTGGCAGCAGCTCACATTCAAGTCATATAACTTTGATGCACTAGGAGCGGCACCGACTCGTGGCCATCTGCACCCATTGCTCAAGGTGCGCACCGAATTCCGGCAGATCTTTCTTGAGATGGGCTTCTCGGAGATGCCAACCAACAACTATGTGGAATCATCGTTCTGGAATTTTGATGCATTGTTCCAGCCGCAACAGCATCCGGCACGCGATGCCCACGATACATTCTTCATCAATCACCCGGCGCAAAGTTACAAGTTTCCCGGGGAGTACTTGGAGCGTGTGAAGGCAGTTCACTCCAAAGGCGGCTACGGTTCGCTGGGCTACGGCTACGATTGGAAGCAGGCCGAGGCACAAAAGAATCTGTTGCGCACCCACACAACGGCCGTCAGTGCCCGGATGCTATTCAAGCTGGCCAATCAGCCGGGTGGCTTCACGCCGGCCAAGTACTTTAGCATTGACAAGGTGTTCCGCAACGAGACACTGGATGCCACACACTTGGCCGAATTCCATCAGGTGGAGGGTGTTATTGCCGATGTTGGCCTAACGCTGGGCGATTTAATTGGCACGCTATATGAATTCTTTCGGAAACTGGGCATAACCCAATTGGAATTTAAGCCGGCATACAATCCGTATACGGAGCCAAGCATGGAGATATTCTGCTATCATCCGGGTCTAGAAAAGTGGATAGAAGTGGGCAATTCGGGCGTCTTCCGGCCGGAAATGTTGCTGCCCATGGGTCTGCCGGAGAATGTTAATGTTATTGCCTGGGGCTTATCACTCGAACGGCCAACGATGATCATGTATGGCATTAATAATATTCGGGATCTGGTTGGACCCAAGGTCGATCTGAAAATGGTTGAAGACGGTCCCATTTGTCGCTTGGATTACGTTTAGTTGAATTTTTTGATTGAAAATGTTGTAATTTCCTTACTTCAGCGTTAAGTCAATAAGAAAGACGATGCTTGTAGTTTTTGTTCGATATTTATTTTGTATAACGACGCGACTTGTTTGGCGGTCTAAAACGAACGACTAACGATCAGAGTTGCCTGATCGTTATATTACATTAGCAGAGTTACCAGATTGTTACATTTGCATTATGGTTACATTTGCAAAAGAAAAATATAATTTTAAAATAGCTCAATGGTAGTCTGTTTGCCCATAGTCCTTGTTGGCATGTTGCACTCGAGATGCAGGATATAACTAAACTGACTACAAAGGATTGGTCTATTTATACCGAAAATACTTAACTTAAGGTAAAAAATCCGGGTTTTATGGCACCCATGTATCCACAATGTACCTGGTACAAATAAAATTTTCCCTAAAAATAGGCTACTTTTTTACATAATCCTACGTAGCAGGTGGGGAAACCTCAGTGTATTGGGGTCATATATTAATTTTGGTGGTTAATATATGTACCTACCATCGGTCTTTGGAATTTCTGAAAAATAATAAATAATTAGCTTATGGCAGGCAATTACGTTTTTTCTTTGACCCTGGTCCATTTGAGCTGTCCAACACTGTATACATTTAAATAGTGATATTTTTTTGGCACTCGATTTGCTGTCTATCTCGTTTTGCAATACTAATTATGAAAGTAGCATTACAGGCTGGCAATCGAACTAGTAGTTCACAATAAACAAAATTGAAGCAGATATATCGAAAGTAACCTTTTCAGTGTATATGACTGATTTTTTTTTTTTAATTTTGTTTTCTATAACACTGCCTTTGGAAAATAATGGCAAATTAAGCTGACCACAAGCCGAATAAGGCACCGACTCAAAAATTGCAAGAAACCATCCACCTAAAGTTTGAAACCCAAAATCCCAGCGAACCAAGATCATCCCCCATTTCGATGGAGCCAAAACTTGCAACTCCACAGCTGAAGATCCCAAAGCTCAACGCAACGAATACCACGATACGCGACCTAATCATACCCAAGCTGCGTGATGCATCCGGTGAGCCGCTCAAGGAGCGCGAGTTCGATATACCATTGCTCAACCAGCTGCGCAAGCAGAACAATTCCCTGGAAGTCAATCATGGGCTGGCGAATCGCGTAAGTGCGCTGAAGATCACAGCACCAGTCGGTGGGGGCCAAGGAACCAAGCTGGCGAGCAACAGCGAGGACAGGACGACACCACCAATTGATCTGACCACAGCGGTCATTCCTGTCCAAAAGAATGCACCGCCACGCGAGGCGGCGAGCAAGCAGCGTCAAAAGCAATCGGCAATTGTCGAGCATTTTGATATTCCATTTATAAGCTGTGATAGCAATCGGCTCTCCGTTGGCCTGCTCTTTGGGAACCGAAAGCGTTTCAACTCGGACAAAATGGAAGCGTCAACGACTACAGAGCAAATCACACAGAAACCAAGTGAATTGGGCAGCATGCTGGATGCAATCGTCGGATATCCTGAACCAAGGCGGCCACAGCTTAAATACGCTGCATCCGCATTGGAGGTGCCCCATCTGAAACTGGTATATCGTGAGGATTATGGTACAAATATTAAACGGTTTCGTTTCGATACTCCATCGTTCGATGAGCTGGTCAAAGAGTCTCTGCGGAAAGCTTGCCGAATTTCGCGTACATAGTCATATAATATTGGTAGTTGTAGTAAAATCTGATTTAAAAATTGCGTGTAATAAATACAAACTCTCATTCTCATTAGTCAATCCTTAATTTATTATTTTATCGATATGAAAGAGAACTATCGATAAGCGAAAATACATCGCTCTTGCTGAATACATAATTTCAGACAAAAGAATATATGTGCACACAAGCAAACATGCACAGACAGACGGCCGCACACACAAGTAGACACACAGCGACGAAAGAAGCAGAAACAGTGGAGTAGAATGCGAATAAGAACTGCGTATATGTGTGTGCAAATACAAAAACAGCAGACACAACGAACGGTGTGCTTTTTCGGCATAGATCTCTCAGGCCTCAGACGCATTAAATCAATACGAATTAAACACACAATCTAATCAAATAACGGCAACAAAACAAACCGCTTGCAAATAAATTGTCTGCTTAAACAGCTGTGGAAGTGGAAAGCGCACTAGAAAAGTTATCATAAAGTGCGAAAGGTCAGCAGCAGCAAAAGACGGCAGCAGTAGGAACATTTCGCTGTATATAAAACTCTGTGTGTGTGTGGTGTGTGTATGAGTCTAGCTGTCACTTTCTTGCGCGCGCACAAACATACACAAATTAAAATCAGCGACGAGCACCACCACCCCCCCTTCTCTATCCACACACATCCTCCAAGCAAAAGCTAAGTCACAACTTGACGTACGCGCCCGGTTCCGGTGCCAACCGCTGGTCGGTTAACCGTCCCTCGACACCCCCAGCACATAGTTGCAGAAAAACAACAAAAAAAGAAAGGAAAAGTGCAAGTGTATTTACGGCTGTTGCATTTGCCATTTTGTGTTCTAAACGATCGTCATCATAATCCGTATTCGCATCCGTATTCAGTTCCAGCTCGGCATTTAGCTCAGCTGCAGGTGCCGGTTCCATTATTGCTGTCGTGCTGCTGTTTACATGTGGAAGAAGGAACGAACACTGTTGTACAGGTAATATTCCCATATATCACACATACATACAAACTAAATACCATAAAGTTTTGTATGTGTGCGTGTATGTATGCTGTATATGTGTGTGCGTGTGTGCTGCTGCTTCTTCATTCCATGCCATTTGCCGTTAATGTGCGCAATCAGATCCCCAAGTCCCCAAAAAGGCTGGCCACATCTAATTAAGAATCATGTAAAACTGTAAATTTGCCAGATATTTTGTGACATGTGATGTGTGTGTGAGTGTTGAATGCTTAGGATCGGTAAACAGTTCATATCCAATTGGCCACTTGAATGGCATTTATTTTCAATGATGTTCTTTTATCATTTATCAGTACTCCAAAGAGAATAATAGATGCGATAGAATCTACAGGATAAATAACGCAAATATTAATCAATACAAGGATAATTTCTGTTTATTGCCCTGATTTTAATTATGCGCCGTCGTCTGCCCTTGCAGACAGTTGACCTTGGCACAAAACGCCCCCGACAAATGTTTTTTTTACGCATAATCTCACACCTTGCTGTACAGACAGCAGCACACTCACTCACACACTCTCGCACACACACACATACATACATTAATCTATCCGTCAGCTGCTGCATTTACTATTATTATTCTCAATGCAAAACAGAAATCGAAATTTGGATTGATTAGTACGCGATTAAGGACATTTATGGTTTCCAAATTAACACAAGCATTGTCATCAAATGGTCTCAAGCTATGTACATATATGTCAAATTTCTTCTTTTCATTTTTTTGTTTATCAGGCCCAGACTCGCACACATACATGCAGGCAAATTATCAAGTTTTAATTAGTTTGGCAAGCAGACACACACATTTACAGTTTGAATGAAAGAAAACAAAACTAACTATTGTGAACATTTTTAGAAACGCTGATAACAACAAGAACAACAACAACGACAGCGAAGGACGCTAAGAAGAGGAAATCACGGAAGCAAAAACCAAGTGTTGAACAACATTGATTGTTGGACGACAACGAAAGCGAATCCATTTGCAAAAACCGTAAAGCGGCGAAGAAGCTAAAGCTGAAGCTGCAGAAGCTGCTGGGACATTTGACGGTGGAGCTGGTGGCAGGCGGTGTTTAAGCGCGTCCTAAGCGTTTAAGAGCCGGCTTTGTGTGCGCGTGTGTGTGTGTGTGTGTGTGTGTGTGTGTGTGCGTGAGTGTGTGTGTGTGTGTGTGCTGCAAGGCAGTGGAGGAAGGGGGCGCGGTTGAGTGTCCACCATACGTGAGATGTTGCCATTCACTCCGCAAGTGGTTAAACGTTTGTTAGCACTCAAAAAGGGCAACGAGGACAACAGTGTCGAGGGCAAGTGGTCGGAGAAGGCCGTCAAGAATCTGGTCAAGAAGATCAAAAAGAATTCACAGCTCGAGGAATTGGAACGTGCCATCTCCACACAGAATTGTAATACCCGTTGTGTGACCGTGCCGCGCAGCAAGCCCGCTGCCACCGGCGAGAATTTACGCAAGGGTCTACCGCACGTCATCTATTGCCGTCTGTGGCGCTGGCCTGATCTGCAGTCTCAGAATGAATTGAAACCGTTGGAGCATTGCGAGTACGCGTTCCATTTGCGCAAAGACGATATCTGCATTAATCCATATCATTATAAAAAGATCGAGCTATCGATATTGGTGCCCAAATCGCTGCCAACGCCCCCCGATTCGATTGTCGATTATCCGCTGGACAATCATACGCATCAGATACCAAATAATACGGAATACAATGCTGCAATAATACGCAGCGCCTCGCTCAGTCCGCCCCAGTATATGGAATTGGGTGGTGGCAGCAGCAGCAGCAATAGCAGCAGCATCATCATCACCACCACGACCTCAACCTCAAATAATATAAATCCAGCAACAGGATCAGCCAGCTACCAACAGCAACAACAGCAGCAACAACAGCAGCAGCAACAACAACAGCAACACTCGCCGCTCTCATTTGGTGGCAGCGTGGTGAGCGTGGTAGGCGTTGGCCAAAACTTGCCACCGGGCAGCTGCAACATGGACTCTCAATCCAGTGTGCTCAGCGTTGGCAGCAGCATACCCAATACGGGCACACCGCCGCCTGGTTATATGAGCGAGGATGGCGATCCGATTGATCCCAATGATAATATGAATATGTCGCGGCTAACACCGCCCGCAGATGCCGCACCAGTGATGTATCATGAGCCAGCGTTCTGGTGCTCCATATCCTATTATGAGCTAAATACCCGTGTGGGTGAAACATTTCATGCCTCACAGCCATCGATAACAGTGGATGGCTTCACCGATCCGTCGAATTCGGAGCGCTTCTGTCTTGGCCTCCTCTCGAACGTCAATCGTAACGAGGTCGTTGAGCAAACGCGTCGCCACATTGGCAAGGGCGTTCGCCTCTATTACATTGGCGGCGAGGTCTTCGCCGAATGCCTAAGCGATTCCTCAATATTCGTACAGAGTCCCAATTGCAATCAGCGTTATGGCTGGCATCCGGCGACCGTTTGTAAAATACCGCCCGGCTGCAATCTAAAGATATTCAACAATCAGGAGTTTGCCGCATTGCTATCGCAATCGGTATCGCAAGGATTCGAGGCCGTTTATCAATTGACGCGCATGTGCACCATCCGCATGTCCTTTGTGAAGGGTTGGGGCGCCGAATATCGGCGGCAGACAGTAACCTCAACGCCCTGCTGGATCGAGCTACATTTGAATGGGCCGCTTCAGTGGCTAGATCGTGTCCTCACCCAGATGGGATCGCCACGCTTGCCCTGCAGCTCCATGTCGTAAGTGGGTGTGTGTACACAGAGCTCTTCGATATGCATACATACATTAGTACATACATACATGCATCCATACATAAATTTATGTATTTTTGTATATGTACATGCACCCATACTACTAAATATTTTATTAAATTAACAATTTCTTTGATTGTTTCTTTTCTTTTCTTACATTTATTATATTTTTTTTTTCTTAACAAAGAGCAATTGAAACAAATTAGAAGTGAGAACAAGAACAACATACAACAAAATGTGGCTGTCGGTAGCTACCGACTGCACGATACTCTGTTCCCAAGATGGCAGATGGCAGGCAACAGCAACATTGATGGTCTCATCTTTAAGAAAGATCCCTATTTCTAAATTGAAACATTTTTCCATTTGGGAACAGAGTACAACAATAGTAAAGCGATGAGAAATTCTGAGAGCACTTAAAAATAAGTAAAGTTACAGATGCATACATACATATTTAGTTTATACAAAGAGATCTTCTAAATATCGTATCTACTTCTACACATATACATACAAACATACATACATACAAACATACGTACATACAAACATACATGCATGCATAAATACGAACGAGATGACGAAGACGATGTATTTGGCGTGAGAAGATTAGGATTTTAGTGTGTAGGGTGTAGGGTGTAGTGCGTAGGGCGTTAGTAGGGGAGGCAACATGAGTTAGTGAAACATGAAGCAACATTTTTGATAAGAAGGGGCAGCTACCAATTTTAATTGCAACTCGGAACATTTTATACGGAGTTTTTAGGCGTAGAGAAGAGATAAGGAAACGAAGCAAAAGAAAGAAAGAAAAAAATATGTATATATATATAAATATATATATATATATATATATGTATATTTAAAACAACTGAAAATATGTATACCCTGTTAAACAGTGTTGGTAAACGCGCACGAGGTATTAAACAAAAGGCGATTGTGAATGAAATTCGGGATACGTTCTTCTAAGATTGAGCATAGCAAGGGACAAAATCAAGAAAAAAAACAAATATACAACAGAAACTGCGATTTTTACAGCTTGAAGCTAACACAGACACACAAACACATCCAAAACCTTAAATTACATATGAGCTATCTTACAACACATAAATACATATATACACATACATATTTTAAAATGAAAATATGTCATATAAATGTTGTTGTAGCGTTTAGATTTTTCGCTTAGTATGTGTGTGTTAAAATCATAAATGGACAAAACTTAATCAAGCAGTCGTTTTAATTGAAAAACAAAACAAAAAGTAAACAAGAACAAATGAGTTTAATTTAAGGCATGTTAGTTAAAATGCAAACCATTGACTCTCAGTTGCCTCTTTCAAAAAAAAAAAAAAAAAAAAAAAAACATTCACTACACAATAAATATATAATTAACAAATAAATATGCAAACGTTTGTGCTCGTTGGATTAAGCAGTGTTTCAACTGTAAATGACGTCCAAATAATGAAATATGTCATACAAGAATGTTGAGCAAAATGCAAATGTGAATTGTTCAATTCTGTCTGTTATTCAGTTGTTGCCAAGCTGCAGTTTTTGGTTCCAGTTTTTCTTTGTTTATTTTCCGCATTTTGTTCGACTCAGTCATTCGTAATTTGCTGCAACCAAAAAAATACGAACATCAATTATAACAGGAATGCCCTGCCGTATTGCAGTGTTGCACAACGCTAAACGCATGTATGTGCAATAGGTTATTTTTAACCGTTGTTAGCTGCTTCCATAAGTACTTGGATAACTAAACTGTCACATGCTTAAGAGAGAGAGAGAGAGAGAAAATGTGTGAGAAGCAATATCAAATGTGGAATGCTTGCGGCAGTTGAGCGTACATTAATTGGTTCGGATATACGTATTTAACAACGAACTGCATCCGAGTTAACCAAAAGAAGAATATCGTAAGCAACACTTAATTATTTAATTATATTGTATGAAAAGTGGTTGGCAAAAGCAATACGATTCAGGTCGCTCCTTGGCGTAGAATTGAATACGGCCTTGTACAGTTGCGCTCAAAATCATAGTAGGCTTTTACTTTTGATCATTCATTTTATTGCCAAAAACATATCCCATTAAGCACGTTCAAATGCCACTTTACTTACAACTTGTTGACCTTTCAAAACTTGAGTAGTGATTGCAAAAACGTAACGAGAAAATTAATAGCGTGTCGCGGTTGCAACAATTTGAGTCTTAAATGCCCAAAGCTTATGAAAAAAACAAGTGCAACATACAATAGTAGATTATGCTTTAATTATGATGAAGCTCTATTATTATTATTATTATTAATATTATTATTGGAAGCAGTCATCAGCAGCGTATCATCGGCAAGGGCAATCAGTTCATTTATTAATGTTTTTTTTTTTTTTTTAATTTTCAAGCTTGTATAAATCCGTATTTTTTCACAAATCCAGTATGAGCGCCACAGAGCACCATTTGTAATTATTTATAAAATTTGAGCAGTAATTTTTATAATTATTTTGCTTTGTTACCAAACTTGTTCAAATCTGTTGCAACTTAAATGCAAAATATTTCTTAAGAAAGCATTCTTCATGAAAAAAAGTTGTATAATTGTATTTTATACCATTATATATATATATTTACTTTTTTTACAATTTTTTTCCTGCTATTGTTTTGAGCGCATCTATTTTGTTGTTGTTGTTTTTATAAGCATACTAGTGCGAACACTTTAAAGCAATGGTTATTTGATTTTTAAAAGTCATAGCTTCGTGGGAAAAATTTATATATATATATATATATATCTTTTTTTAAGCTAAATATTTTTGAGATTCGGTGTTCTGGACTGGCTCCTTTAATCTATTAGAAAAACCACATTACAAAAGGACTACGAAAAGGTGTTGTTATATGTAGTGCAGAGGGCATTCTGATTTTGTCATAATGCTTATAGCGCATTAAAGGAGACGTTGCCGCGCCCATTAGGTACATAGTATATATACATTTTTGATCAGCACTAGTAAACGAGTCGTTATGCTATGTCCGTCTGTCAGTCTGTCTTTTTTTCTTTCGATTTTGGCGTTGGCAAACACTGGTTTATACTTACATGTGTATGTACCATCTGCATATTTTTGCTAAAACAAATGTAATGTTACATTTATATATATATATATATATATATATATATATATATAAATATTTAAGATGAACAGAGACGACAAACATATGAAAAATAGTTGTAAAAAGAGAACCAAACGCAAAACACATTTAAACAAAAATATTTAAAAAAAAAAACCTAAAACTGACGCTGAAACTGTTAACGTAACTGAGAAAACTGAGAAACCCAAAATGCGCAAATACAAAAGTAAATGCAAAAAAAAAAGAAGCAAACAATACCAATTACCAATTACATATAAAATATAATACATATACAAAAAAACAAAAAAAAACACATATATATATATATATCTAATATAAATAAATGGAAGCAAACATGCATCTAAATATAAATACATAAATATAATAAAAAAAAAAAGAACAGAGAAAAAAAGAAAACCATTACAAAAACAGAAAACAAAAGGAATTCTATGTATAAATCGTATATATATATGTATATATATATATATATATATATACATTCAAATAAACCTTATATTTTAAAACAAAAGCCTTGTCATGTAACTCAATTGCAGTCCGTGTGGCCCTTGTGCACCTTCACATAATGCTGTTTGCAGTTCGATTTGCGCAGAAAGCAATAGGAGCACAGTGGACACCGGAATGGACGGTGTCGCGTGTGGGCAATCTGATGATGATTTAGCTCCGACGAGCTGAAGAAACGCTTGCCGCAGCCCGGCTGGGCACAGGCGAAATCACGTTGATTATAGTGACGCTTCATATGCGTATTCAGATAGCATTGATCCGAGAGGACGCGTCCGCAGATGGGGCACGTGTAGCTCAGCGAGGATGTAACCGTTTCCATTGTTGCTTTCTGTTCCACCAGTTCCTCCTCTTCCTGCTCCTGCTGCTGATCAACATCGTTACCGATGGGATGCCGCAGTTTCACGTGCATGCGACGCGCATGTATGGAATGAAAGGACATGCTGCAGTTGCTCACTGTGCAGGCATAGGGCTTCTCGCCGGTATGCAAGCGCCGATGCACCGCCAAATAGTTGGCGAACCGAAAGCCCTTGCCACAAATATCACAGGCATGCGGCCGCTCAGCGGTATGGGTGACGGCATGGATGCGCAGCTTGCTCATCTGCCGGAAACCCTTGCCGCACACACCGCACACATGCGGCCGCTCATCAGTGTGCGTCATCTTGTGGATGCGCAAACTGTACGGGTCGCCAAAGCATCTGTTGCACACATCGCATATGTTTGCCGAACTGCTCCTCTTTGTTGCCGGGGCTCGTTTCGATTTTCGCTTACTCGTCGCAACTGCTACTCCAGTTACCAGCTCATCCTCCTCCTCCTGCTCCTGTTCCCGATCCTGCTCCTCTTGCGCCTGTAAATAGCAAACAATAATGAGAATAACATAATAAGTGGGCCCACATTTATTCCATGTTGAATTTAAAATTGACAAGACAAGCTCGACAAATTTTGAAAATTGCTTTAATGATTTTGAACGTTATTTTTCCACCACTTCGATTCCGATAGATCCTGAAAGATGAGTTAGAAATCTTTAAGGATCTATCGGAACGTTCCATTATGACTGTCTAGTAATTTTTTTTCGTTTCGATTGCGCTTGTCCCTAAACTCAGTTATAAATATTAAGCAAGGTATCTCGACCGCTTCCGATTCCAATTCTGGTACGTAAAGTAGTAAAATTGCGGTAAAGATTTCGGTATTTTGTCATACTTTTGTACGGTTATCTGTTACGTGCCGTTACCTTCATTTGTACGGTAAATGCTGCAATACATTAGTTCAAAATAATAAACCAGTGAGAACGTTTCAGTCGAGCGTTACTGACTGCGAAATACTCTGATAACGTTTGGACAAAAAATGACCAACATTGAATACATATATATTTCATATGGCTAACATATAGAAGAAGGTATCGGTAGGTGCATTGAAGTCTGCAAGGGTTGGTTTTTTTTTGCCGGTTGAAAAGGCTGTATAGCTTGTAGAAGAGAGCGATTCCCCAGATCAGGATGAACAGCCGAGTCGACATAGCAATCCGTCTGAATCTGTGAGACTGTAAGAGCTAGAGAGTTCAAATTTTGAACCGAACTTCTCGTACATCAGCTTGAACAAAGACACATGCAGAACATGCACCTAAATAACAAGATCGATTCGATTCCAATCGAGTCTTTTCGGCTCAAACAATATCAGTAAATGTAGATTAATTATATAGATCACTTACCCCATTTAGCAGTGCGTAACTGGTTATTGCTGGCAGGAGACTGTTGTTGCCCTCCAGCGCCTCCAGCTGTTGGCCAAACAGTTGCACATCCTCGGTCAGGCAGGCGTCATAGCCGTCATCATCATAGCTGGCAACCGTCGGATTCAGGTGCTCTTCTGGGTGACACGGCTGTCGCATGTTTGCCAAATGGGATCGGGCATCGCTCCCTCTACAAGCCATGTACATATATATATATATATAAATATATAAATAAATATATATATATATAATGTATGTTATATTATTAGGTTATGCGCTTGGGCACCGATTAGATTATGTCCGTGCTTAATGGTTTCGGACTATAAAACAGCGAAATAAAGTTGAAGCGAAGAAGACAACTTGTTGCCGCTTGTTGTACTCGGAGACATTAATGTGGTTGCCGACTCTTTAGTCCCTTACCCTTACTGAGGGTATATCCATTACATAACACCATCCAATCTGCATATATATATATATATATATATATATATATATATCTATTCGTGTCTGGCAGATTACAGCAAACTAAGCAAAACTTCAATCTTTTAATATATCTGCATTTCTGTTTATATATAAATTGCAAAGTTATTTAATCCTGATCTTGAGCAGTTGAACTATATTATATATAGCTTATATGCATCTCAGTTCAGTGTTGTCATTTGTTCCAAATATATACCAACCGAAAGTGACTATTTCCATGTTTACCAATTTTCGTACGTATTTCTCACATGAACTTAGTTAACATAAATAGTATCACAAATTGCTAAAGTGTATTAAAAATTCGCCATAGCAACACATACTTGGTATTTCTTGCTGTTATTACTTATTTTTATCGAATTGCCATGCCATAAAATCCATCGATAAATGCAATAAGTAATTGTTTTTATTTTGTTTTTCGGTTGCTGCTGTTTCACTTGGTTTTATTTGCACTTTAAACATTTATACGTTTCTAATACGCCGCGCACTTTAAACCACTCGAACTAAGTGTGTAAACGGTAAACGGTATATATCTACATATATATATAAATATATATATATGTATATATTTGTTTATATATAGGAAGCAAATTGGGTGTTCATATTGGAACTACAGGTGGTCTTCAATTAAACTGGCCACAATAAAAAATAAAAGAAATGAAAACGGCACATTATCGACATGTGCACAGCTCAGCCGTAGATAACAATATGCAACAGAACTTTGAACACACACAGCGGTAATTCCGAAATACAAATTGTACAGATGTACATATGTACAAATGTACAAATGTACAAATGTACATATGTACAAATGTACAAGTGTACAAGTGTACATTTGTATTTATGTATGTATGCATGTATGCAGGCAAATTAGTCACGCCCGTATGTAATGATAACACACTAACATTCTGACTACGCCAGCCTTTTTTTCAAGTTTTCTATGATGCAGAATTTTTCGCGATTTTGCATATTCGATTGAAGACGACAAAATCGATCATTAAACTGAAACGGCTGAGTTTTTCAAGCAATTGACCTTTAAGCTCGCATCTCATATAAATCGCATATTAAACTGCAACACAAGAGAGGGGAACAATAGCAGCAGATAGAACATAAATACTTAATATACAAAAAAAAAAAACACTCAAACTCTGATCTGGGGCAATTTTATTGAAGTAGGATGCTGATTGGAAGTGAAGTCCAGTATGAACTGTGACTTGCAGCTCTCCGCACTTTGAATACCCTTGCGTTGTATTCAGTTCGGGCTGGTGAATTAAATTTATACTTGAGCATTTGCCATATTTATTTCCTATAATCCGTAAATGCTGAGAATGTGCAATAAATGATTTCTAATGAATTTTGAAAATTCGATGAATGAAAAACCAATTTCTTCCTTTCTCGACTGGGGGTTAAGTTTCGAAACAGAAAAAAATGTTAAATGTGCGTTTTAATAAAAGAAAAAAACAGGTTAAAGTATAAAATAATTCAATTTTGTAACGAAAAGAATTAATTAAATGTAGTACGTTTACAAAAAGTAGACAAGCAAGTTAAACTCATATTGAATTTGTTGTTTAGTGTAATTGTGGGTTTGTTGGTGACCCACGAGATCTTCCAATTAGATATGCAGCTCAAAAAGACGAAGCTCACAACACGATCTAAAGCGAAAAGGCAAAAACATCAGATCCAATCTGAATTCAGATAGAGCGACATCAATTATCGATAATCAGTTTTGATTCTGCGTCAGTAGGGGATGTTGCTAAATGCAGAAATCTACCATTCACTGTGAAATTACAATCTCAAACAATCAAAATAATGACAAAAAAAAATACTTTTTTTTATTATTATATTTAATTATATGAAATGTAAATTAAAATTATTTAACGCAAACGATTGAATTTGCCTATGTACAGCTTGTCTTGCATTTCCTTCTGTTGTTGCGAGCTGCGAGCAACGGTAATTGTAAGTTCCTTATGATCGCGACCTTCTTCGATGGTCTGCTTGAACTACCTGCATGCAGTTCGAAGCACTTCGAAGCAGTCGCTTTTGGTCGCTTGAATCGCGCAGTTTAGCTCGCACGAGGCGGGCCAGCTCTTTGTATTGAATTATTCGCAACATAGAGTCGCATTGAGATCGAAACACGCAAGACAGAATTCATCAACTAGCTTAGGTTTTCAGTTGTTTAATTTCTTAAATAAATGTGATTAATTACTGTTTATTTGAATCGAGAAGTAGCCCAATGGTCAAATGCAGTTTCCACAACTCATCTGGTTATGACAATTAATTAGCTGCAAATCGTTTTGATGAACAGATCTTGCAAAACAGTGCAGGGCATTCAAAATAGCAATCTAATCTTATCTAACATCTAATTTTTTTCTCAATATGTAATTTAAATTCATTTCAAATACCAACTAACAGCTGTCTATGCTGGTATGGAGAGTTTCATATCTACAGTTAGAATTTAATATATATATATATATATATATATATATACACATATATATATGAACTGATATGTAAATATAGAAGTAACTGTTTCACATACATGCACAACAATAGTTGCATTTGCATACAATTGAATTTGTATCTGATGTATTCAAAATATGGACTGGATTGAGGAACAGCAATCGGCAATTAGACCTTGAACTTTTGCAGAAGATGCCGCAATTCGCGATTCTGGCGACGCAGAAAGACAACCTCGGCATCGTATTGGACGCGCATCTTGAGCACCTCGACATAATGATTGAGTCCATGCTCCAGTGTCTTCCACAAGTGTGTCTTGGATTCGGGAAAAACGTTGGTGAATTGACGCCAGAAATTTTCAATTTCCCTATCCTCGAACTGGATCATTTCGCACTCGAAAGTGCCCCCCGAGTTGACGTCATAGATTTCCTTGTGCTTTCGATTCGTATAGAGATTCATCGCATGCAGCACCAGCGCTGGCTCCATGACCAAATAATGATTGGAGCAGCCAGTTGCACGCTCATCATATTCCTTGACCAGCCATGGTAACTGGTCCGCCTTTGCATCGTGCGTCTGCATCGGTGTCTTATCCTGCTCCTCCCTGAGAAAGACCTCCGCACACTTGGCCGAACTCAAGCCTTCGGGCTGACAATTGGGACAATAGGTGTACGGCTCAAAGACCTTTGTTAGCTCCAGGACATGATCAAAATTATGTATGCGCAATGCGGCAAATATATTATCGATGCGCACCAATGTCTGCTCCATTTCCGTATAGGGTTTAAGAATTCGCAACAGTCGCTCCTCAATTAGGAAGCCACCACGATCGGCCATCTTACGCAATATGTTGCGCATGAGACGTGCCGATTCCGGTGGCAGTTCTCTCAACGGACCACGTTGCTTCTGAACACCAGGTCTCTCACTGCATCCAGATCCGCCATATTGCTTTGGCAAACGACCAAATCGGCGCTCAATCTGATCCATGGCAGTGCTCACCTGTCGCTTCTTCGCCGGCTTATTGATGTTTTCGATGTTAATGTTGGGCTTCTGCCACGGCATCACCAGCTGCTGCTCGTGCAGTATGCGGTCGATGTTGAAGATGCGCTGCAGCAGCACCGTTATCTCCTCATAGTTCATATTCCACACCCGATCGAATTTGTTGCGATTGACTTGACGGGTGTGCAACGCCTTCGATTCCATATCGGTGATGCTGATATGCAGCGCCTGAACCTCATGCGTCAGCTTGGCAATGTTGCGCTGGCCACCGTGCAATACCTCCTTAAAGTTGCGTCGAGTGCGTGCCACCGCCTCATGCAAGCGGCAAACGCGTCGCTTCTGCTGATTGTTAATGATTGTGTTTTCATCATTGCGCTGCTGCAGTACCTGGTAGTTATAGTCCAACTTCTCCGAGTTGATCAGCACATTGTCACGTGTTCGTCGCAGCTCCAACTCCAAACGGCCGCATTCCTTCTCCAAACGGACGCGCGTATGTTTGGTCAGCTCTTCTTGGTGCTCATGCAGCTGTTGCGTCAACTGTGCATAGAACTCCTCCCGGACACGCACCAAATTCGACTTCTCATCGAAGTTCGTCTTGAGAGCATTGAAGAAGCTGCGCCACTGCTCCTCCGCGGTCAACGAGAACGTCTGGCGCTCATCCTCGACCGTATTGCGTAGCAATTTTAAATGATGCTTATATGCCTCCTTGAGCGTTTCCACTTGATTGTCGATGCGCTCGACGAGGCAGCAGAGATCGGCTGCCTGCCGCTGGCGATCGAATTCATATTTGGCATTCATGCGATCAATTTCCTTTTGGCAGGCATTTATCATCTCATCCTTGCGCTCCATGATCTCGGCAATACGTTTCTTTTGATCCTCGATTTGATCCCACAGCAGCATCGGCTCGTTTATCTCATCCAGCTCGGTCCAGCGATCCTTAATATCCTCAAATTTGGCCATCGACTCTATGTTCTCGACTTCGAGATTCCGCTTTACGTCCCGTTGCTGTGTCGTCTCGAACGTCCGACGATCGAGTTCGCGTCGCTCGTTTGCCACACGTATATTGGTCACCAGATGTTTGCCGAAGCTCACCAACTCGGCGAGACGTGTGCTGGACATTTCCAGCTGATAATCGATTTTGCCCAATTGATTAATCGAACGTTCTGCAAATCCTTGGGGCGCATCCCGATAAGCGCAAAGCGTTCGATGCGCTACATCCTGAAGGCGTTCGTCCACCTGCCGAATCGACTTGTCACATTGCTCGTTGGCAATTAGGGAATCGATGCGTGCCTGATACGCTTCCCAGCTATCGGGCTCAGCGGCGCCATCATCGCCAACATCAGCATCATCAGCATTGTCTTCCCCTTCTAAGTCAACAGCTAAATTCGTATCGGAGTTAATTTTTGTGTTGGCGTTGTTCTGCCCCTCGAACTCATCGTCCTCCTGAGTATCGCTGTCCATCTTATGTTATATGATGTATTTGATGAATATATTTGTATATATTTTTTGTGTTAGACTTTTGGCAGCCAAATGAAATGTATTATTTTTTATTTTCAATGATTTTTGTTTACCTCTGCCCACTTTGATGCTTGTGGGTTTGCTCGATATCATCGTTGCCATGTCACCATTACCATGGAGCTGTCCGCTTGCTATCCTCATCATTTGCTTTTTGGTGTTGGCAAACAAATGTTGCATTATTTTACCATTTGTTTTGTTATCGTTTTTGAATCCGATACCAGCGGCCGATTGGGATGACCATTTCTTTCGATAACAACTAAAGAGCGAACAATAAACGCTATTGTTATCTCGCTCACACGAACACGTCGAATACTAATTCGTTGATGTCATCTTTATGTATTACATTTCTCTATACATATGCGTATATGTGTATTGGTGTACAACTGTATTTGTTATTCATTGTTAAATATAGAACGCAAATGTAACTTGTTTCACAACACTACACGTTCTGTGCGTGTGTGTGGGGAATGTTGATGACAATGGTGATTTCATCACTACACAAATCCAGCCACATCCGAGTTGCATTTGACTCTGATGGCAACAATGAATACAGCTCTGTGCTTCTGGGTTGCATTTGTATTTTTGAGTTTTTATTTTTTTGGTCCCCCCCAAATTGCAAATCTGTTTTAAATAACTATTTAAAAAAAATAAACCATAGTCGACCAAAAAAGCTTTATTGATGAATTAATATATAAATACAGTCTTAAGAAATTGCTTAAAAAGAACGCACTATATATATATACATATATATACGATTTATATACTATATATATATATATATAATATGTATTTATGTATTTACTATGGATTGACAATTTGTATGCTAATTGCGAACAAAAAATGGGGTGGGCGAGGAAATAAATTTGAACACTTCTAAGCTCAGTTATCCTCAGTCACCAGTGTGATTTCATAAATCAGCTCGTCATCGTTATAATGGTCAGCGAGGGGCTGCTGCTGATGATGATGCTGCTGTTGATAAGACTGCTGCGCCAGCTGCTCCAGAAACAGTTCATCTTCGTCGTCTTCGTTTACCTGCTCTACGAGCGAGCTTTCATCCTCGTGGGTATTTTGATCGTAGTGTTGCTGCTGCTGCTGCTGATGATGTTGCTCATCGACAGTCTCGTGCTCGTGCGGAAATCTATCGTTGGCAGTGTTTTTATATATGCCTGCTTGATTATTGTGCATCTGTTGCTGTTCCTCATCTACATCCGCCTCCGCATCGACATCGCCATCAGCATAATCATCAACGGGATCATTAGTCACGACTATGAGCCCGTCATCCTCATCAAACTCCTCGTCGAGCATGCCTGCGATCTCATTGCCATCGCCATTAACATCGCCACCATCGGCACTGAAAACGCCATCACCTTTGTGAGGATTACTCCGAGAATCGCTGATCATTCGGCGTGTATTGCTGCGGCATTGTATGGAACGTTTGTGCGCATCGAAATAGTTGATATCGGTGAACTCCTCCTGGCATAGATGGCACACATACGTATCTTGATTCAGATGCATCTCCTTGCGATGCTTGGCCATTTTGTGGGCATCACGGCACTGCATGCCACAGAACGGACACTTTAACATCCGTCGCTTGCCCATATGGACATTGCGAATGTGCTCCTGCAGCGAGAAGTTCTTGTAGTAGGCCTTCTGGCATTGGGTGCACTGGAATCGTCGCTTTTTCTCGTGCGTCGACTCGCGATGACGCTTCAGCTGTGTGTTTTGGGCGAACGTCTTGCCGCACATCTCGCAGATGTGCTCCTTCGTCAGGTGCCGTCGCTGATTATGCACACGCAGATCCTGCTTGGTGGAGAAATACAATTTGCACGGCTCACAAACATACGGACGGATGCCCATGTGACGACGGGCATGCCCCGCCAGATATTTACAATCCCGATACGTTTCGGCGCAATAGATGCACGCATAGCGATTGGTGCCAGGCACCAAATGTGTCCGCTGATGTTTAGCCAGTTTGGATTTGTGCATAACATCCGGACAGATGCCACACTCGATCGGAAGCTTCTCATCCAGTGTGTTGGCAATCATACCAAACTCGACAATGGGTGTGCAATCCCCTTCGAAGTCGACAATCGTTGCGATCAGGTCGTCGTACAGCTGATAACGACGTGGTCCCTTAAACTGATCCATCATCTTATCACTGGGCTTGGCCAGCTCCTCGCTGCTGACCAGTTCCGTAGCAGTTTCATCGATGCATTCCACATATGCATCGCTGCCATCCACAACCGGCGGATGTGTTGTACTCTGTTGGGCACTTTTAGCCGACGACTTATTATTATGATGTACGGTCAACGGGTCCATTCGAGTGTCGATTGATCTGGTGTCTGTTTCTGTTTCGGCTTCGGTTTCTGTTAGATACGATTCCATACATTGAACTACATATGATTCAACTTCCGTCTCATCTTCATATTGCACATACTGTTGCTCCTGGTGTTCATATTGCTCTCCGTACTCTGTTACGCCATCTTCCTCGTACATCTCACTGATCAGCTCATCTTCTTCAACGAGATCGTCCAGGTCGTCGGACAGCTGTTCCGGTGACATATACTCGGTTTTGGGTACACGTATCATTGCCTGCTGGATTTCAGGGTAAATGATGAGCTGTTGATGCAACTCCGTATTGTCGAGCAACTCTTCTTTTGGTTCGCCTTCGGTCTTGGCCAAGAGCAACTCTTCGTATTTGTATTCGCGTTCCAAATCGACACTATCCAGGACCACATACTGCTTGCTGCAGTCAACATCCTCCTCGTCTTCCCCATTATTATTGCATTCATCGCTGATTTCGGTTTTCGGCAATACGAATTCAATAATTTCGGACATATCGACAATTTTGTCCATCGTTTGTTGTTGTTTTCAATACAAATAGTTATCTGGGCGCTTGCATTTATCGTTTGGCATCGGCGATTGCAAATGAAAACTGTTCGAGTTGTCTCCAATCGTTCTGAATTGGTTCGATTGAACTACAACTGAACGAATGAACTTAGTATCCGATTGTAGTTCGTTTAGTTCTTTGTATTCGATTCTTGTCATGCCGATCTGTCTGTTGAGTATTTTCAATCTACCTATTCCTATTCTTGAAAGTCTGATGTAAAAAATATAGGGGTATCTCCAAATTGTCCGCAATACTGTGTGCATTATTTGTGTCGACTGACTTAAGTCGACATTAAATACGATAATCTGACATAAGCAGGCAAAATTAACATAAAATAACAATAATGGGACTTAAGCGAAATAAGCAAGCTACAAACGAAATCGCTCTTAAGCGAACGAACTATACGAGCAATTCACCAATAATTGTACGACTAAACTGTTTTTTTTTTAATGAGCAACAAAGTACATCTCTAAAAACTGGTATGCTAGTGTGAAACAACTCCCGAAAGACAGTGGAGGGCGGTCGATTGTTTTGCATGATTCTCATATGATGAAATGCTGTTACTGGTTCACTGTTGCCATCAGTCTTTGTTTTTATATAAATTTTGAGCAGCTTGTTACGCGTCGGTTTGTCCGCATGGGGCAGCTCCGGCCAGCCAGTGCTCAGTTAGGGGTGGGTCTGTCCCTGCCCGCCGACCGCACAATAAACGAGACTACACAAAATCTACACATCACTAATGACAGCTGTGCTAACGGACAGTGGCAATTTAAAACACAAAACAAAAAAAAACGTCTTTACGCCCGGCTTCCAACGGCGGCTTTGGTGGCATTGCCGTAGCGTTCCCGCCCTTCCTGTGGGGGTAATTAAATGAATCCTAACCCACCTTGGGTCCCCATCCCTTATTTATGATCTTAGCCTACCATATTTCTTTTTTGTTACTTTGAAATGTTACTTCATCATTTCAAAAAAAAAAATGACTAATCAAAAAAAATAATATAATTAACCACAAAAAAAAGTAAAGGCAAAAAATATATATATTAACCGCCAAAAAAAATTATAGTTGCAATAGAAAAATAGGAACTTCAAAAAAAAGTAACAAAAAAAATATAAATAACAAAAAAAAATATAAGTGACAAACAAAAAAAATATGAATACAAAAAAAATATTATGCGAGTCTGTACGCTGCCGTCTTTCTTTGTTCGGAGCTCATTCCAGACTGATCTTGACTTTGCCTTGACCTACATCGCTCAGCCTCTCCACTGACTTTGGATTCACCTTCAACGTTGTCGCTCACTCTTTTATCCTCTCTCGGATAATACTCCGTTATTATTATTATTATAATTGGGGAAAGTTTGCACTGCGACCTCTAAGGTCTATTGTGCCCCCTTACTGAGCCTATAGCTCCTCCATCAATCCCAACTCCTGCACGAATGCTAGGATCTTTGTTGGGTTGAGGGTTACTATGTCCCTGGGCCTCATAATATGCTGCCCTAGGAGGCTGCCTCTTTTCCTTGTTAAGGCGACGCATTCTGCTAGGATGTGCGTTGAGGATTCCTCCTCATATTCGCAAAACCTGCATATGCTGCTGCTGTTAATACCTAATTTGGTTAGGTGACTTCTCAGTCTACAGTGCCCTGTCAATAGACCTGTGAGTATTCTGAGCCTATTCTTCCCCATGGATATTATTTGCTTAAATCGTTTTTGATTAAAGCCACCTAGGAGACTTCTGGCTTGTCAGAGTCCTGGTGTCTCTGCCCAGCTCTGTTCTCGCATCAGTCTTTCTACATTCCTGATTTGTAGCCGTATTGTGTGTCTTCCTACACCACAATACGGTTCAGGGCCTATCATGGGTCTCTCTGCCCCAGTCTTGCTTGCTTGTCGGCCTCTTCGTTTCCAGCTATGTCCTTGTGACCCGGAACCCATCTTAGGGTGAGCCTATTATGTTTCCCGAGTTGGTCAAGCTTGGATCTTACTTCATGAACTTTACTACATAAACAACAAAATCTAAATTTAATGTATTGCCACTGACACAAAAAAATTCTACAACAAAAAAACTATTCCAAATAATATATTTTAATCACCGTTGGTATTACTACCTAGGAGCCCTGTGCGCGAATTGCCTGCTTATGAAAAGCGGTAATGACTTCACAGCCTCCAAACCCCTATTCTTTCTTTAACGAATTGGTTGGAATGCTGCTCGGATCATCCCCAAATCACACAATTGTAGTGAGCCACAGGCTCCTAACAAGCCGCGACCTCAGAAGGATCCAAAGCAGCAGACAACTTTTAGCGAGATTTTGTCGTCTCGTATTATTTATTTTTCCTTCAACACAAAATGGTCTACATCAACGCAAAAACCAGCCTACGTCGACTGAAAACCAGTGGAATTAAAGTTTGGGCGCCATATTGTTACGCGTCGGTTTGTCCGCATGGGGCAGCTCCGACCAGGTTAGGAAAAAAATGTGATTATGCGGCTTTATAAGGGTGGGGGCCCAGATTCATTTAATTACCCCCACAGGAAGGGCGGGAACGCTACGGCAATGCCACCAAAGCCGCCGTTGGAAGCCGGGTGTAAAGACGTTTTTTTTTGTTTTGTGTTTTAAATTGCCACTGTCCGTTAGCACAGCTGTCAATAGTGATGTGTAGATTTTCCATGGAATGTCATGTCCGTTGTGAATGTCATGTGTTGTTACAAGCAATCGAAATTAAAAACATCAAGTTGGCAGCACAGGCTAGAAATTTGATTTGGCGCTCAAATAACGGTACGTGCATAGATCCACAACCATTCGTTCGTTCGATCGTTCGTTCGTTCGTTTGTTCGCTCGGTCTTCTTCTTTCTGTTGGCTTTATCAAGTTCGTCTTGGGCTAGCAGTTAGCCAACTTCTTGGCCTCCACAATTCCACACACTGCATTTCTCTGTCGCTTGCGGCGGCTTATTTGATTCGCACACTTGCTAGCGTGCGCTTATGCTTGAGTTTTGCTGCCGCCTGTGGATACGTTATTATCTTCTTTTTTTTCGCTGTGTTGCCTTGCTGTGTTTTATTTACGTTTAGTTGTTCGCTTTACATTGCATCGTGTGAAGCACGCGCATGCTTAACAACCGTTAGTTAAATATTTCAAATTTGCGGTTTTTTTGTGTGCTTTTTTGCAACGCTAATAGAAAATTTTGTAATTGATGCGAGATTGTGTAAGCATTTTTCCTTATATTTTCATAGTGCCAATAACCAAAAGTATGTATATAAAAGTGTAAAAAGTGCTAACAAAAACAAACAAATGTTTAACATTTAAAGCAAAAGCAAAGTGTAATAAGTAGCCAAGTAAACAAAAGGATATTCAGAGTGTTTTTTTTTTCTTTATTTATTTTATTATTGTTATTATGGTTTTTTTTTTTTTTTTTGTTCAAGGTAAAACGAATGTGTTTGACAACTGATTGGCTTTGACATTGTGCAAGCCTTTTACTGAAAGGTTTTTACTTTCAAAGTTTGATGCCTAATTGTGCAGATTACAATAATAATAGCAACATAAGCATCAAACAGCAACTTAATGTGGCCCATCTTCAACTGGGAGGCGGCGTCGGCACAACAACAACAACAACAACAGCAGCAGCAATAAACAAAAATAAACAAACAGAAAAGCGACAACAACTAAAATCAAATTGGATTGCGCAAAGAAGCAAACGCATTATGTTGGTGTTGATTTAAGTTTTAGTTTTGGTTTTATTTGCCCTTAACGTATTTACTTTTGCTGCAATATCTGAGGCTTATTTGATTTGACAAATCGGACAAATGCAAACTTGACCTCCTTTTCTTTTCATTTATTTATTTGTTCATTTCGATATTGCGTGGTGGCCCAGTGGCCAGTGGACTTTTTTCATCGGCCACACGATGATCGGTGATCAGTGACAAGTGACCAGTGACCAGTGATCGGTGATCGTTGAGAAGTGATCAGTGATCGGTGTTCAGTGACCAGCGGAAAATTGGCCTTAATTTGCTGAGCATCTTTATGCCACATGCTTGTATGGAGGATGGAGTGAACAAATTGGTTTCTTTAATTCCTTTTTTTCCAGAGTCACAAATAAAGTGTTGCTCAAGTGTTATTAAGAAACTTGTTAATAAACTTATATAAAGTAAAAATCGTAAAAGATTAGGTTGTACCAAAACGGAATTAGCTGAGATTTGTGGTCAAAAGTGATATTTTTCGTCTTGCACTTATAACGATTTTATTCAAGAGCGTTATCTCTTGTTGAACTTATTCCCTTTGATCCATGTTTTGGTTTTCGAACTTGCACACAATATTGAATTTCAAAAGGAAGGTCGATTAATTATACACGAGCAGGCAAAAGAAGGATAATAAAAAAAAAAAAAATAAATCCAAGTTTCACTCCGCCCTGATGCATAAATCTATACAATTTTCATTTCAGTTTGCTTAGGCTTAGACAGTGTCATAGACATCGAAGAAGAAGAAGACGAAGAGAAAGAGGAAGTAGGAGAAGAGGAGGAGGAGGAGGGAATAGAAGACGAGACCAGATTCTCAAGACCAGACCAATTAAGAGCAAGCCGAAGCCAACTTGAAGCAAACCAACAACAACAACAACAACAACAGCTACAGCAAGTGCAACAACGATAGCAGCAGGTGTTGGCAAACGGCAACGCGACCAAGTGGCATCATTTTGCGGTTGCCAGTTTGCCAGTGTTGCTAGGGAAACGGGAAATTTGAAAATCGGAAACATGTTCTTGCAGATGCATCGACAACTGTTGCTGCCGCAATTTGTGTGTCATGCTGGTTGGGCAACCAGAACGGCATTCGGCTTGGGCGTATTCTTAGTAACAGTCGCATCTGCATCGGCACTGGGTACACCATCATCATCATCACCATCGTCATCATCATCACCAGCTGCTGCTGCTGCTGGGGGCGAGAGTACGATGCATATCGAGAGACTACAGGTGAATTGCACGCGTGACCTGCTCGACATGCAGTTAACGTTGAGTCGCACATTCCGGGGATTACTCTATGCCAAAGACTTTCCGCTGGAGTGTCGGGCACGTGGACACGCTGATGATGACGCACAGATCGCTCTGCGTGTGCCCACCTCCGGCTGCGGTGTCCGCGCCGAGCCGCTGCCAGATGGCGGCATGGAATACACAGTTCGCATCATGCTGCAAATGGAACAGAAACTCCGCCAGAGCACCGATATCTTGCGCACGGTGCGCTGTCAACTGCCCGCCAAGGCGATGGGAATGCCACTGCCCCTAAATGGACGAGATCGGTACGTTATTAGCGTTAGCTAGTCACTATAGTTCTCTCTATAGAACTAAAAGTGGCTCAGATAATTAAATACACTCTATCAACAGAAAACACAATTAGACCAACCAGAAACTGTTCAAAGTTTAATTAAATTGAAGATTATATACACACATTCTAGAAACAGAAAACTCCTAATTTTGATATATATATATATAAATATATAAATTTGGGTACAGAAAAGTCCGTTAGATTAACAAGAAACTGTTGCAAATGAGAAATATTTACTTGAATTGTAAATTATTTTCACTCTACAAAAGTACCACAAAAAGAAAAGAGAAGAAAACTGTGAGAAATGAAAGAAATGCTAAATCTACTCCTAAATCTGCTGCAGGAATGCACGAATGCGTGCCTTGGCTGTCGTTGCCTCAGCATCCTCGTCCGCATCTGGAACGGCAAGCGGATCGGGGCAAAGGATGGATACGCCGCGAGTTCGCATTTGGCTGGAATTGGGTGGCCCCAATGGTTCTGGATCTGTGGAGGTGGGCGTGGCGACTACATTAACGGTACGGGCCATTGTGCCTGGAACGATTGGAGTGCGCGTCGTCGACTGTGCGGCACTCGATGGCTTGGGCGAGTCGACGCAGCAGCTGCTCGACGCTCGCGGCTGTCCCATTGATGAGCAGGTGAGTCAATTAGTCAAGTTCCATCAATTTTGCATAACTTGCGAGCGATCGTTTACCGTTATGGCATCCACCATATACCCAGCATATCAATAATTAATCATAATTTTAAACTGTTCATCGATGAATCTTCGTTTTTTTCTCCATTCGACTTTCATTTTCATTAAAGCTGCTGCGAAAGTAAAAGCTTGCCGAACTGAGCACAGCTTCCATCTCGCATACCTGTGCAAAATTTCAAAGCATGTTGGCAATGCCAGCCCTGCATCTGTTCTTATTGTAATTGGTGTTGTGCAATGCTTAAAGCGCTAACGCATCATTAATTATAACGGTTATTACAACACTCAGAATTGACGTCGACTGTAGCAGCGGCAGTGAGTCAAAACTCAAAACTGTTAGACGTAATTACGAGCACATCGTTAGAACAGTTTACGTTTGCGCTTGCGTTTCGTTGCTGGTGTTTGCTGGCGCTGCCCAGCCAAGCAGCTTAGCAGCCATTAAAAGCAACTGCTTCTGCGACTGCCCACCAACAGTTCTTCAGTTCTTCTTGAGTAAATTAGGAGGTCACAACAATTAGCCAACAGTGAAATACATAGAAATATTTAGCGTTTAACATTTTGACATGGTTCCAGCAGCAACCACAACATCAACAACACTGGCAATAGCAATGCCAAGCTAAAAAAAAAATCATTTGCATTTAGTAGCTGCCATCTCCGTCGCAGCTTTGTGCACATGTCATGCAAGAAAATGGGTCAGACAAATCTTCTGTTGCTGCTGTTGTTGTTGTTGTTGTTTGCTCTTGGCCATTGTGGGGTGCGCTAGCAAGAAAAATCTCACGGCTTAATTTTTATATTTATTTTAACGGACACCGGCGCAAAGACAGCAAAACATTTGCATTTTATGTTTGTTTTATTGTTCGTCAACCCATCAGCTCCCCCCCCAAACGACTTCTTTGTGGTGATGGCATTGCCATCCGTTTCAGCACATTTCAGTTTCTTTTGCGTTTAGTTTTATTGTTGCTTGCAAATAATTTATGCACGCGCCCATCGCTAACTTGGATTATTTATTTGACTCAAAAAAACTTCTAGGTCAGCGAGCGTTCAGTGTTGAAAAGTGAAAAATTCTGCTGCTTCTGCTGCTGCTGCGTAACAATTTCTAATCAGAATATGACCCACATAAACACATACATATCTGTTTGTCTGTTGTGTTTGTTAATGCAGCTGTGCTAGAAGACAGGCATAGATTCACATTAAAGGTGAGAACAGGCAAATAAAAAGAGAGAGCGAGAGAGAGACAGAGGGAAAGATATTCCTGTAAAATATAACAAGGCATAAACAAGGCAAATAGTTGAAATAAATTAATAAATAAACAATGAGTAAAGTATCCGTAGTACGATGTGTACGATATTTGAACTCATTTGAACTTCCTCAGCAAATTTGATTGTTTACATTTATTTGTTGTAATTGTTTCAAGTTTCTCACAAGGCACGCAGCAAAACACGTGCTGAAGGGCCATGTAAATTGAAACCAGGTAGCGACATCTAATCAACGTCGACTGTGTGTGATATGTACACGCATACATACATATTTACATGCATACATATTTTATTTATGCATGTATGCAGGCAAGAGCACAAGTGGCATTCAACAACAATAGCAAGACGTAAATCACATGCCTCTGAAATTTCATACATTTAATAATACACACACACATACACACACATAACACACATGCATATATCTTAACTCACAGTTGTTGTTGTTGTTGTCCGTGAACTTGGTTGATGACTTTTGTTACCGTTGCTCTGCTCCGCTTGTAACGGAAGTGCCCAAATAATACACGTGTGTGCGAAGAGTGTGTGGGGTGCCACTGTCATTGTCACTGCCACTGCCACTGCCACTGTTAATGGTGTGCTATGTGGTGTCGTCACTCAGCAGCAATTAACCAAAAATTGTATAACCAGCCATAAACAGAGCTGATATTTCTAACGCGTACACAAAAAAAAAGCAAAACTCACAGGGGTAAGAAGAAATAAGAATAAAAGGAAGGGGTCAAAAAGAATAAAAAAAAAGAACTGGTTCACTTCGCGGACAATTACCCCAAACTAGTCGCTAGTTTCTAATTTTCTAATTTGATGCTACTTTCAATTTCGGCAAATTATCTAAAATATAAAGAAAGAACGCCAGAGATTAGCAAACCCTGGCAGATCAAGTTAATCCCTTTTGTTAGACACCATTTTAGGATCACATTTACACTCGTATATAGTCAGTTTGCTTCGGATATCTTGCAACATCAGTTTGTAAAATATGCATCAAATCGAAAGACTTAAGAAACAAACAAAGACAAGACTATATATATACTCGACTAGTGATGCTGATCCAAGTGGGTATATATTCAGTTAGTGGACCAGTAGTCGTTTCATTTACAGCACTACTCACTTCACCTAGGTAGATTCATTTGGGAGATTGGAATGGTTGAGCTACAATTTCATTCACTATTTGAATGGACACGGATTTAAGAGTTGCAGATTCTATACAATTGTATAATTATATTGTTTTATTCGCCAATATTTTATATATTGTATTTAATACCTTTTTTGAAATATTATGAATATGAATCGGTTATCGATAAATTTGATATTCGCGAAGCGAAATCAGTTACTGACACAATGAAATAAACTTGATCTGAGATATACGAAAACTTATATTCCAAATTTAAAGTCTGTAACTCCTTTCGTCTCTCTCCCTCTCTCTCTCTCTGAAATCTCGTCTCTGTCTCTCTCGTTGATGTGAGCATGTATTAGATTAGGTTTTAACGGATGCCGACCAAGGTCGCCACACTTAGGCCAGTTTTGGCCCGTTGTGATACCGTAGATCTCAAGGAAAGAGTGATAAGACAGAGAGAGAGATAGAGCGACAGTTGGTAAAAGAATAAGAAGAAGAAGATTAAACTACCTAACAACACCGAAAAATCATGCCTGCTGCGGGACTGATTTTTCGTATGAGCGATACGAATCATCAATCAATCGGAATAATGCAAAGACCCAACGCTTGCGACCATCAAGCCGCTTGAGCTTTATAGCGTTATGGAAATACCTTTGTGTTATTATTTGGAAATAAAGCTAAAAAAGCTCGGAATACTATTAGTATTTATATATGATTCCTTTCCCAGGTGATGCCGGCGCTGCATACCAGATTTAAGCCGGCCGAGGAGGGCTGGTCGAAACAGCATGAGGAAGATCTGGTCGAGCGTACGTTTATGGCCACATTTCCCGCCTTCAAGTTTCCCGATCGCGAGCGCCTGCACGTCAGCTGTGGCGTTCAGCTCTGCAAAGGGAAGTGCCCCAATGTGAGTAACAGTATATACATGCATATATACATATATACATATATATATATATATATATAGCAGGCCACATTTGAGCAGTACTGTATATTAATTTATTGCAATGAAAACGAAAGTGTTGTTTGCATTTTCCTCATGAGTGCAGCGAAGCGTATATACATATATATATATATATATAAATATATATATATATGTGTATGTGGGTGTGCGGTGCGCGTGTGTGGAAGGCGCAGCTAATTAATGTGGTTATTGCACTAAAATGCACTGAACTGCAGCCCAAAAGCACTTGCTACAATTGCCCAAGTGCTGCGATGTGCTCAAATAAATATTTAAGTGTATCTCCTAAACATGTGTGTACTTACATACACTCCGAAAAAAAATTGGAAACTTTTGGCGCCACAGCTAACTCAACTCAACTAACTCGCAGAATATATTTCTAAAAAACAGTGTTTTCTTTTCTTAAATTAATTAAATGAATTTTTAATTTATAAAAAATATGTCAAATTTTATTATTTAACATTCGTATTTTAAGATTTTCACCGTTTTGCATTTCCACTATTTAGAAATGCAGTTCCTAACAATAGAAATCATTTCTGACAAATAATAAATAAACCCAGCGTTTATTTAGGAGTGTCGAATTTTTTTTGAAAAATGTTTTCGTATGTTTAGAAAATCATTTCTAAAAACAAGAAAAACTTTTTAATATTCTGAGCGCTTTTAATATTTGTCCGATTTGTTTTTCCTGAGTGTATGTATGTGCATATGTCTGTCCGTGTCAACTAACTAACGAAATCTTTAACTTGCAGCTAAATTGTCGCCTCGCCGAGCAGCAACTGCACCTGAACGCCGATCAGCACCTGGCGCGCATCGAGGTGTTCAACTCACTAGCCGTGACAGCGCCACAAATCGAAGTGGATCGTCTGCGCTACGATCGCCGCTATAACATGAGTGGTGGTATGTATGTCCATATATATATTATATATACATATGTATGCTTCAAATCGATGGTAGCCAAAGTTCTATTGAACGAATTTAGGTTTCGATTCCGATTCTAGTATTTAAAATATACAAATTTTGTGCAGTTTCACAATTATTTTTTTTTTTATAGTATACTCGAATTTTAACGGTATGTTAGCGGTATCCTACTGGTAAGTATTGGTACAATACCAAAACTTGAAAGGTTATGTGAGATCGATCCAGTCGAGCGTAACTGTCTGCAGAGTACTCCGACATCAGTGTTTCGCTATTTGGGCGTTAAGCAAATTTTGATTTTATGATCTAATTCCGATTCCTCTACTGAATTGCGATTGTTTGCATCGCCTTAGTTTTGTTTTCATATAAAATACTTAAATTCTCTTTGTCTCAAGACATATTACACGTATTAGGGAAAGCTTTTACATCATTTGAATATTTATTTTGGCGGTTACCAACAAACGCGCCAAAGAATATGCAAAAGCTTTAAAAGTTCTGTGAAGCTTTAACGGTTTTTTTTGCGGGCTTAAGCTCATTATTAAATTTATATAGAAAAAATCATAATTGATAAATATGTAAGGCAAGATTCAAATTTTCTTTCAAATTGGCTGAGAGCATTTTGTTAAGACCGCTACTGTATGTATATGGATGCACCTCGATAAACGCGATAACTGTTAATGTATATTAATTCGATAAATATTTATTTTGTTTCAGTCGATGATTACGGTCCGAATGTACGGCCATTGGCCGGCGAGGGCACACTGTGTCTGTCTATCTCGAAGCTGGCTATATCTTTCTGCATACTGGGCTCGATCTTTCTGATTGCTGTGATTGTGGCCATCTTTTCGCTGATTCGAACACGTCGACGCCAGCAGGGGCGCTGCACTGGTTTGAGGTTGGGATTGGGATTGGCTGGCACCGCCACCAGCACATCGAATAGCAGCAGTCGGTTGCATCGTGCCGAAATATGTACATCGATGTTTTCATCTAGCAGCGAATCGGCCCAATCTGCTCCACGTTTCGGTGGCAAGTTTTTGATGCCGTTGCCCTACTATCCGACCACATTGCCTTATGGACGTGTCTATTAACATTTTAGTCTAATTCTAATCTGTCGATTTAGTTTTCATGTTTTTGGACATGCTTTTTTTCGTACAACAATTCTATATAGACTGATGTGGCTTCTATCTCAAAACATTCATATTATTCGTTTAACGAATGCTCAACGAAAATACCAAAATAATTTGTAACATTTAGTTGAAAGCGTCTTGAAAGCGTCTTATCGTTCAAAACGCATTTTGATGCGCTTTCATTGCGTACTTTTTTAGTATTAATTGCAGACATACATTTATTTTATCTTATATATATATATATATATATATATATATATACATATATTTTTTTTAATGTACTTAACAATGAAATTGTAATTAAATTTAAATCTTAAATCTATCGAGTTTACTTGTTTATCGATTTGTTGCATGTACTTTGAACAGGTTGGCAGTTCACATACTACTGTCAACACAACGATAGCATCGAACAGTTGCCATCGCCAGCACGAGCACGTTGTGTTGTGTTGTGTTATGTGCGGCGCACTTTGAAATTGTTTTTTTTTGGTTGTTCTTTATTAACACATAATTCGAGATGGCAGAGAAAGCGCCAAAGGGGCGCAAGAAGCCGCCAGCACGTTACTTTGATGTTGAAGCCGGCAAATCCGAAGATGACAATGCGCAACCTGTTAAACTGAAACGCCGGAATCAGCAAAATTTCAAAGGCGACTTTCTCAAGATGCAGTCGCACTACAAAAAGCAGAAATTCGACAAAAAGAAGGCAACACAGAGCAAAGATGAGCAGCCAAAAATGCCAAAGATATCCAAGGAACTGATGGACAAATATTCACGTGGTGATGGCGTCGATTCGCGCGGCGTCAAAACGCGCCACTTCAAGGAGAAGCAACAGCGCAAAGAGATCTATTTGACGTATGCCAACGAGCAGGCGGCACGCACAGAGATACTGCTCCAAGAGACGGCCGGTCAGCTGGAGGCCGATGAGGAAGAGACAACAGCCAGCTATCGTCAGGAGGAGATTGCCGCAAATGTTGATTTGCAATCGGCCGCCAAGCATTTTGCACTTAAATTGGATTTTGGGCCATACACGATGCGATATACAAAGAACGGACGACATTTACTGTTGGGCGGTCAACGTGGTCATGTCGCCGCCTTCGATTGGGTGACCAAAAAGCTGCACTGTGAATTCAATGTGATGGAGAGCGTTGCCGATGTTCAGTGGCTGCATGTGCCCACCATGTTTGCGGTGGCACAGAAGGAATGGGTATATTTCTACGACAAAAAGGGCACCGAGCTTCACTGCGTCAAGCGACTGGCGCGCGTCAACCGCTTGGACTTTTTGCCCTATCATTTTTTGCTCGCTGCTGCCAATAGTGCTGGCTACGCATCGTGGCTGGATGTGTCAATTGGTGAGCTCGTTGGCAATTTCAATACGGGATTGGGCGATATACGGCATATGCGTCACAATCCCAGCAATGGCGTACTGTGCATCGGTGGCGGCAAAGGTGTCGTCTCCATGTGGTCACCCAAAGTGCGTGAGCCCCTGGCCACGATGCTCTGCCATTCGACGGCAATGACGGCGCTCACCGTGGATCCAAAGGGTGTGCATCTGATCACCGCTGGCCTGGATCGCAAGGTCAAGGTGTGGGATATACGAAATCTGAACGATACACCGTTGGCAACATTCCATCTACGTCTGCCCGCCAACCAGCTGGACGTATCGCAACGGGGCATGTTGGCCTTATCGCAGGGCACCTATCTGGAGATGTATACGGACGTGTTGGAGGGCGGCGGCACTGGGCTAAGGGATAAGTTGCCCTATCTGCGCCAGCGTTGCGATGACTTTGTCCATGGGTTGCGCTTCTGTCCCTATGAGGATGTGTTGGGCGTCTCAACGGCGAGCGGTTTCCATTCGCTGCTGGTGCCCGGTGCCGGTGAGCCCAACTATGATGCCCTCGAGGATAATCCGTATGAGACGTCGAAGCAGAGACGTGAGCACGAGGTGCACGCCCTGCTCGAAAAGATACCGCCCGAACTGATCACCCTGGATCCGCATGAGATAACTGATGTGGATGCGCCCACGCTTCAGGAGAAGATCGATGCCAAGCGGCAGCTGTTCCATTTGAAGCCGCCGCGCGTCAACATTAATCCGCGCCACAAAATGAAGGGGCGTGGCGGCACCGCCAAGGCGGCACGCAACAAGCAAATTGTCAAAGACATGCAGCGCAAGGTACATCATCACTCACAATTACGATCCCAAGCTGAATCATCTTTAATAATAATCTTTTATTCCGATACTGTAGGACTTCATTGCGGAGGTGCGCAAAGCGAAAAAGGCCGTTATTGCAGACCACCAGGTCAAGGACGATGGCGACGCTGGTCAGCAGCCCAAGGTCAAAAAGCAGAAACCTGTTCGCTCCGTTTTGGATCGTTTTAAGGCCAAGCCATCGAAACAACAGAAGCCCCGGAAATGAATACATCAGTTGCTAGTTGTTGCTCCTTAAATATAATACATTTTCTTTAGTTACAATTCCAAATTCCGGGGTTTTTTCTTCAGAGTGTCCAAGTAACTCTTCGAATACAATCAGATTTTAGCAACTCACTAAACTCCAACTCAGCACTCGAGAAAGCAAACTTTATTTCTATTTGCTGCATTTCAGGAAGGATTTTTCCAGGAATCAGGGCTTGTACCTTATCATTATACAAATGCATTTCTGTATATCTATATAATAGCAAAAATACATTTTAAAAAAAATTTAAACAAATTGTATATTGTCGATTTAGTGCATGCCTTGCTACATTTTAGAAAATTTTTTTATTTTTTGTAATTATTTCAAAAAAAAAGGAAAAACTTTCTATATTTCAGGGCGATTTTCTAAAATGCAGGGCATTTTTTTCTGAGTGTACGATTCGTTTTGTGACTAAATCCAGGTATTATTATAAGAAAAGAAATTTTTGTTAACTCACATTAGGCTCCCACGCATGCTTACATTTGAAGAATGGAAAAAAACAACTTCATTCGTAGTTCAGTATGGATCTAAAGTAGCTGGAAACTCCTTCCGATGCATTCTGCTCCAGTTGGTGCAATGCTGTTTGCATTTTGATGGGATCGCCAGATTCACGTCGAGCATAGTAGAATAGATTTAGAATGCGCTTCTGATGCTCGAACCGGTTCTCATCTGTGACCGAGTCACCCGTCACCTGAAGCTGCTCGAGATTGGCGAGCACCTCGTTGACAGTGTCCGCCAGAGCCGTCATAAAGACGACATTCTGCTGGCGGCAAAGTGTTGACATTGCCGTCAGGGTTACATCGGCGATGCTTGGCTTGAGCAGCAGCTGGGGCAGATAGCCGAGGAGTGTGGCAAACTGTTGCATGCCGCCATAGCCATCATAGAGTTCTCTGCGCTGCATCAGCTGGCACAATAGATTCAACATACGGGTCGCAACACCCTCTCGTGTCGTAAACTCCTGGGCCACATATTTATCGATGCAATGCAGCATCACCGTGCCCATTTGATGGGGGCGTAGCTGAAGCAGTGCCAATCCATTATCTAGGAGTAGCGCCCGCAATGCGACCACCAGACGCAGTTGCTCATCAGTCGACAATTTGGGCAGACTGTGCAGGCATTGATTCATATACTGCAACAGGCAACCATAATCATCACTCGCCTGCTCGCCAACCGGCTGCGGCATGAAATAGCAGACGAGCTGCACCAGCGTCAAATTTTGGGCAATGCACAGTTCGCCGCCCGTTGCCAGCTCCTTTTTGCCCTTAATCCTCTTCTTCTTCGTCTGGGTTGTTGACCGCTCGCTGATGGAGGGCTTCTGCTGATAGGGATAGTTGCAGTCATTGAGAAAGATGTGCACGAAGTTGCTGGCATAATTGGAACGCATCCACGTGCTCAGCTCGTGTGTGGCATCCTGTTGCGTTGCCTCGTACTGTTGCACCAGCTGGCACAGTTGCAATACAATGTCCAGCACGACGTGCAGACTGGTCGCCGCATCCGCGTTGAGGATCTGCTCCTGCTGCTGCTGCTGTTGTGGTCGCACCTCGATCCAATTGTCATAGAGCAGTGGCATCAGTTGCTCTACATAGGCGCGCAGCTGCTCATTTTCGGCTCTGCGTGCACTCTCACCCACAATCGCATACAGATCCCGTTTGTCCTCCAACTGGGGACGCAGCACATCGTAATATTGTGGCCGCTTTGCATCAAAGTGAACGATACGCGCCGGTGGCTGGCGTGCATCATTTGTAGCCTGCTGTTGCTGCAGCAGTGTGCCAAGGATTTGATGAAGTCGCAACAGAACCTTGGTGCGCCATTTAATCGTTGTCAACTGACCCGATCCAGCACTCATCACGCGAACTGTGAGCAGCCGATTTGTGCGATGCGTGTCATGCCGTGTGCGTGATATCATATTGATAAAGTTGACAATTATAGTGCTGGCACCGCGCTCCGCCAGCAGACAGGCGGGCACACGGAGCAGCAGAACGTCGAGCAGCTGAAGAGAATCCTCCTGTATGGCCGGCTGCACGTGGGTCATTGCACAGCGCAAATAAGCGGCAATTATGTGAAAGAATGGCACAATCACCGTCGATGGCAGTGCTTCGAGCAGCACATCGAGCGTCTTGAATGATTCAAGACGCACATCACGTTCCACGTCCAATGCACCGCCTCCAATGCCCTGGAGCAGATCATTCAGATGAACAATGAGATGGTCAGCCTGGCCAGCTTTGACAGCGTCGCGCACATTGCGCAGGGCATCGCTCCGAAACTTGAGATTGTGATGCCTGAAGCGGCTGCGAATCTCTTGGATATTCAGCTGCAACTGGCTGCCGTAAGATGCTGGCTGCGAATACTTCTGGAGCTGTGCGCGTATTTCAATTTTGCCCACCTTAAAGTCCGTTTTGGTCACATTGAGGCCCTTGGGCAGATTGGCGCCTTTCAATTTCACTTTCGCTTTCTCGGCACGCAAATTCTTTTTGTGATGTCCGCCCATTTTATGTGATTTGTGATCGCCACAATTTAAATCAAAAACATGCGTTGTTTGCAAGAACTCATCGTTTTATCGGAAGAGAGCGGCAGTGCTGCCAATTGTCTAACAGCGGCTATCGGCAAACCACCCCAAAACCACTGCTGCACGCAAGTGTATCGAAATAGAAATATTAAATTGTGAGAGGAAAATTATTTTAATCGTTTTTTTAATTTAATCAAGAAAAAAGTTTACTTAGAAAAACCGCAGACTCGAAAATTAATTAATTAAACAATTTTTATTGACTCTCAGCAGACATCAGGACACACAAGTGAAATATATTATATTAGCGAAACCGGAATAGGAACCGCAGTTTAACCGATTGAAATTCAGCAAATAGCAAAAAAACCAAAATTTTACATTTTGTTAAAATCCAAATAGTGGAACTGATACTGTACCGTTATTTTATGCTATGATTTTTTCATGATTTTGCACCGTACGGATCAAGGTTTTTTTCGCAAATACCGAAAAAAGTGGGAAATACGAAAATTTTTGTACTTTTCGCACTAGTATCGAAATTTAAACATAATCGCTTTGGTTTGACAGCCTGATTTAAGCACATCATCAGTCATCGAATCATCTCAGTAATAAAAATGTACGGGGTCAATTTTTAAAAAATGCTGCACCCTTAATGTGGCGCTGTGGCTTAATCTGATATTTGTTTTAGTTTTAATTGAAGGGCGCGCCATACTTATGACCCTGAAAACCGATGTCAATTACGAAATGTCTGCCACATCCTGTGAGCACGCTGTTTGTTTGCTTTGCTTGGCTCTTAACGCCGATTTTGTCATCAATTAATCAGGGCGTGCTTAATACTTGCTCTCTAGTTTTGCAATTAGCTTAAAACGCTCCCAAATATCAGTTGTTTAGATAATGTAAAGTAGACGACGACCGTTTCAAGGTTAACTGGTTAGTTGTCCGGTTATCATCTCTGAATGCTTGAATAGGTTCAAAGTGCGCGAATTTAAATTGCCTGGCATGTGGAATCGAGTAACTCTCGCCCACAGTTTGCTAGCAAAAAGTGCATACCGATCATAAATTAATATCAATTTGCCATGCAATGTGTTTGCAATTCAGACTAATATCAAGTTAAATTGCTGCATGTGCTTACGGCAGGTGCTGACACCTTTTCCTTTCTTATTATTATTATTATTTTGTTGCACGTTACGCAACCTGATAGACTTTTAATAATATAGCACACGATTTGCAAGCTTAAGCAGTTTGAACTTGTATTTGAAATAGGATAAACTATTTCTATGTCATCCGTTTGCACAGGGCTGCAAGCCATCTGACAGAGTTCCCATGGGTGCAACTACGAAAAACCAAAAATAAACGGTTGCATAGAACATTGCAACGGTACGTAATAGGTATGCGTTGGTCTGACATTTAAATTGATTACATACTTGATTATTCTGAGTGGATATGTAATCTTAGAGTTACACTGACTGGCGCTGCAAATGTCAATGCGAACATATTAGACAGTACCAACGTCCTAATCAACACAGCACCAAAAATTCGGAAACATTTTTCACATTTTGATGGATGGCAACCCTATTCACCTCGATTTTGGCGCGCTCTCCACTTGGATTTTCTCGTCGGCGTCTGTGACGGCGTCATTTCGTCGCTTCAGTTGTAATCGAGGTTTGGAACTGAACGGTTGTATTTTTTTTAGTCTAGGTGCAATATTGTTCCATTCATAACCGTTAAATGTAACTAAAAGCAAGACCAAAGAAAAGAAAGAATAATAGTGTTTGTTGTTTGTCATTGCGCTTATTGAATTTATCTTATTTTTATTGTGTTGTGCTTTTATTTGTGAATTTTTTTTATATTTGTGTGTCTAGAATTTGTTATATTTAGCGACAACAGCTGTAGCGCTAGAAAACATTACAACAGACAAACAAATACAGTTTTGCCAAATTATCTTATATTCAAACAACAATATGTGCACAAGGATCACCGGGCACCTGCTGAGCAATAAGAGCGAACCAGAAGCAATAATTACAACGAGAAGTCCCAGCAAGCGCATGCAACAGATGTAAATACAATTATAATAATAGTAATAACAATAGCAATAACAATAACAACCAGCAAAAGCCAAAGCCAATCTGTGAAGCCGGCGTCGACAAGCACAGCGTCTGCGTCGGCGTTAAAAGCTCAGCTCAGCTCAGCTAGAACAAACCAATCAAAAGGGGTAAGCTTTTACTATTTAATAATTACGTATATGCATTATCATTATCATGATTATCACGATCGCTGCCAACAGATGGCGCTAAATGCACGTTGATGTTTTATATGTTCATGTACAGTAAAACTTTTTTAATTTAAACCAACATCTGTCACACAAATAGTTTTAGCTAATTTAGCTAAAATGTAAATTCGGACTGTTTTTTTTTTGCAATTGCAGCTTTTTAATAAAGTAAGTAATAAAGTGCAGTAAATATTTGAAATATTCAAGTTCGAGCTAGAGAAGTTTTACTGTTGTTATTTCTGAATAGCAGTAATTTCTTTCGAGATTTTTCACTGGAAAACGCTGCTTTTGATGCATCTGCAATAAATATGATATGTTGCAATCTGGGCAAATATTATTGCTGTTTCGACAGAAATGAGTAAAGAACAAGACGAAGATGAATAAGAAATGATGTTTTTATCCTATCAACACCAACTATGAACCAAAAAAAAACTATTTTCTTTTTGTGACCACATTTGAGTTTAGTGCCAAGTCATGCAAGTCATGCAAGTCATGTTGCAAGCGATATAGATAAGCGATAATTTGCATTAAACCTGACCCTTGGGAGATAATAATATTAACAGACTAATTGTAGCCAAATGCCGACAATGACTCATTGTTGATTCACATGATTAAACTGAGATTCCGATCTTTGACCCATTGGCATTGACATGTTTCCGCAAAGTAGAATATCGCTCACCGACTTCATGTGTATCTAAAAGATATTATCATTTTTTTTGTTTGCTTGCTTGTTATTTTATATATCTTGGCAAAGGCGGATACCAATTCAGATACAGATACCAATACAGAGAGTCAGAGATAGACCCATGTTTCAGTTGCCGCCTGACTCCAAATGATGTCATTTGCCCCCAAGACAAAATTTTAAACGAATTTCGCTGCCCTCAAAAGAACTCTGTTGAAGAGAAAATCACAGACATAAAAATGTATTATTATTAAATGAACATTATAAATAGAATAATGCCGTTTCATTTTCTGTTTGTCTTTGTAAATATTATTTTGTTTTAATTGATCCGTTAACCTTTGACTTTGGATAACAATTAACCTGCTACCCATTGGCTTTGCTAATTAAAGTTAAGCAATTATTTATATGTACAGACACACAAGCATATATGTATATATGTATATACGGATATTGTAGAAAAAACTGCCTCTTGCACTGAATATTGTTTGTGCTCATCTTTTCCGTAACTCAGATAAACTCGCGACACCGAAACGAATATCAGAGTTAGTATATAGAGTCTGGTATGGTTAATGTATCTTATGGGTATCTAGATACATAAACTTATCTCAATTGAGATAGCCAGCTTCGTAGGCTCTCAATTATAAATGCCTAACAAAAATTTGAGATATTCGAGACGATTGTTTTCTCTGCTTTTGTTGCATACCGGGCTTTTTTTATTTGTTAGTTAAGGCTACAGATTTACCATTTAATTAATCGTTATTGATGAATTTTGGATTCAGTTGCGGGAAATAATAATTGAATTGGAATGTATATGTATCTTAAACCTATATATTATATTATATTATGATACCGAATATAGAATGTATATTTTTACATTTTGAAAAAGAATATTTACTTTGAAATATTACATTTATTTGAAAGGCGCTTGTCTTGTTCCTTATGAAATAAAATTACAACATTTTTTGTTGTTCCACAAAAGTTAGCTTTTTTTGCGTACAAGTCAAGTAAAAATGGAATTGTTACAGTTAAATAATAAACAAATCATTCTGGCCTCATGTTAATTATTATTGATAGTCAGCAAATGTACAACACATAAATGTTTATACATGTATGTAATGTATAGTCATTAATCTGCACTCGATCGACAGTGGAACTGCTCGTCAGCTGTGACTAATGAAGCTAATAAGCCACGACTAATTATAACAACAATGCATCGGGGCTCAGTAATCGCCAATTAGCCCGTAACAATTTGGAAACATATTTGGGCTTGTTTCTGAGAGCTAAAAGCCGATTTCATGAGTTAGAAATAACAAATATAAAGCTTAAATTAAATTAAATCTCTTATCAAAAGTGTTCTTCTACAAAAATATTAGATAGTTACTGCAACCAAGCAGCAAACCACTTTTAATAATACTATAAACTACTTTTTAGGTATTTATTAATTAAGTCTAGAGTTTATTATTTTATTTAATGTTGTAGGGTAAAAACCGTCAAACAATTTTTAAAAAGGTTTCAATAAATAAATATTTAAAATTAATGTTAGAAATCAAAGTGGAAAATTAAATTATATAAAATTAAAAGTGTGAAATTAAGTTTAAAACTTAAAATTTAAGAAAAAATTTAAATAAACGTTATCACAAATTTGTTGGTATTAAAATGTACAATGGTCCAACATTTATAACTAGGATGAGGGTACATAAAACAAGGGGACAAAGGTCTACTATGCATAGAAAAGCTAAGACTTAATTGATTTATGGAGGACCACCACACTAAGTAGAATTCTACGGTTAACCAAGGACCGTAGATTAATGAGATGAAGTCTGAACGTTCTCTACGTTGGCAAACGAAGATTGGAATACCAGTTAAGGGCAAAGGGAATGCATTGCTTCTGAACCGACTCAATTCTTTTTTTTATTTTTTTTTTATACAGAGGAGTCCAAATACATGATCAGAATTCAGGGATAGGACGGACTCAGGACACATTTGGTGTTGAAAAAGTCATGAAAAACACTTTATGAAGACGAGTATCAAGTAAAATGTGCAGAAAAATATGCTCCATTGTCGATAGCTGGAAATTTGTTTTTAGCAAAGAAAATTTAGATTCATTTTGCATCTTTTTTTTTTGCATTTCATGCAAATATTTTTGACGTTCAAAGTGTAAAGCCTTATTATTTAAATTCATATTATTAAAAATATGGAAAATATTGATTTTAAAAATATTGTGATTACTTGAGTTTTATTTTTAATAATCGTAATTTTGTTTGTTTTGCATTAGATAAATATTAATTTATCACTAAACAACTTTTCCTTTGTTTTGACTTTCTTTTACTTCAGTACACACCAAATAAAAATAAAAAACGAAAAGTTTTGTTTCCTGTTTCTTTTTCCTTTTACGAAATAATAATGTTTTGTCTGATCTGCTGTGATCTGCGGCCTAATACGATCAGAAATGCATTTGCCTCCGGTTCGCGTAACTAAAACGCTTAAAAGTTTCGCAATCGATTGCTATAAGTGAATATATATATATATATATATATATATATATATATGTACTCCGATATGTATAGTATAAGATGTCACAATCATTATGGAATGTACAAATATTGCATACATATATCTACAACATATGTATAGGTAGTTCTGTAAGCGTAATTAGACTCTTTCCATTTGTACTTTGGGCACTGTTCGCAATCTTTCTTAGCGGTTTCTTTGTGAGGCCAAACAAAGATAACGCATTCAGCAGATAGGCTAGAGAAACAACTTCTCATTCATTCTGCAACCACCTAAACAATAAACACACACCCACAGTGACTCTCAACAAGTCAAACAAATTACAAAACGCAGTCTTCATAGTGAATATACATTTTGTATGCAGATTACTCAGTAAACAAATGAAAAACAATGTAGAAGGTTTCAGACGGGCTTAACCGACTGTGAAATGCTCTGAAGGTGCCACAGAACATGCTGGTTGCAGTCAAGAAATACCGATAAAATTGCCGTAGGCTGGAAAAAAAAATGTAGAGAAAGTTCCCAAGAATTTTTCTTCCAGGTTTGGAAACTGGAGCAGAAAATATAGATTATCTACCTTCCTAGCTGGCTAGTATATGCGCAGCAAATATTTTTATCGTTTTTGGAGGCGGGATATGCCAATATACCTTTCAAATTTTGGGACTCTAGCTTTAAAGTTGTTGAAGATATATGGTTTTATCGATATACACCATCAGATGTTTGTGTTTTGGAAGACAGGTGGCAAATTGTGGAAGATATCTGCATTTCAGATATCTACAATCGAAGTTCCTGGGGGCGGTAGGTGTGGGCGTGGTCTAATAGTGTATATGCCGATCTTTAAACGAGGTCAGCAGCAAAATACCTTCCATGTTTGGTGACTCTATCCTTGAAATTGTGGGAGATATGCGGTTTTATTGATATACACTTTCCGAAATATTGACCTCGCTGTGTAGGCGTGGCCATAAAAATTACCCATGCATTATCCTAGTGGACGTAGCACTCCAAATTTTACACCTTGTCAGACGCGTGCACAGACCCGTATATACATATTTCAAGTTTCAAGGCTAACCAACAATCACGACTGTTAAGCTTATCAAAAAATTCTCAATACTGTATAATTTGCTCCAACACTCTCCATTATTTTTTATTATATCTGCCGCGATAAGTGTTCTCCAAACTGATGGAATAACGAGCCTAGACGCATTTGCATCAGACGTATAATACTTAACTAGATAATGTCCCAAGTTGGATAAGCATTATAGTAGCTTTAGATAATTTAGAATGATTTTATAAACCTGCCAAAGCATTTCGGCAACAGTCTATTTTCGATGCTTTAACAACGTCGTCGCGATCAAAATTTGCTCTTGAGATCAGTTTTCAGTTGTACTTGTGCCCAACTATTACTACGCTTGTGAATTATACACAGAGGTATCGCTCTAAAATTAGTTTAAGCTATACATATTTAACCTAATTGAACTACATTTATCGCAGGAACTTGTAGTGACAACGCAAGCATAATTATATAGTACTTCTAACATGCTTGGTTTATAGAGCATATTATATTTTGTCGTGAAGTTCGTAAAGTTTGATTCTTGGAAATAATCCTTTCTGAAATGCAGAAAATAGTAATAAAATTTGAACTTTCGAGTGTTAGAGTTGAAGTCTAATTTAGGGTTTCGGGTTAAAATTGTTAAGATCGTATTATATTTATAAACTATCTAATGTTTGTGCATGAGAAATCTTAAAATATTTAGATTTATTTAAAATATGAGCAACAAGAAAAGCGAAAGTTAGACTTCTTTGAAAAAAGCACCCTGAAAATTAGACACAATCAAAATATAAATTTTAGAAAATTGTATCCTAAAATGAAGTCAGGATTTATTGGAATATACCGCGAGATGAGTAGGAATACGAATACGAAACGAAATCGAAAACGAAAACAAAATCGAAAACGAAATTGAAATCGAAAGTTTTCGACGAAAACGAAATCGAAATCAAAAGTTTTCGACGAAAACGAAATCGAAATCGAAAGTTTTCGACGAAAACGAAATCGAAATCGAAAGTTTTCGACGAAATCGAAAGTTTTCGACGAAATCGAAAGTTTTCGACGAAAACGAAATTGAAAACGAATCGACATCGAAAGTTTTCAACCAAAACAAATGCAAATACGAATTCGAATGCGAATACGAGTGCGAGTATTCAAAACTACTAGGCGTTCCTCCTTCTAACACCCTGTTCCTAGCACCACTCAATCCCCTTTCCCCCCCCCCCCCAAAGCGTGAGATATTGAAAGTATAAACAGACAATCGAACTCTGGTCCCTGAACGCAGTATACTATACTTAACTAAGTGCACAACCACACACACACACGCACACACTTACACACATGCACATACACATCCACACGCAGACACACACACACACGCACACACACACAGCACTAGGTCGGTCAGTGTCAAAGGCACCACTGTCGATCCCCGGGTGTGAGTAGCTGGGCAACCAACTGGTCAAATGTCGTGGTCAAATGCCAAAAAACAACCAAACAAAAGAGAACCAAAAAAAAAAATAATAAAAATAAAATAAATAAGTTTCAACATTAACAAATTGAGATACGGTTGATGAAATACCCTTAATGTGAATTCAATCATAATTACAATATTGCAATAGAAACGATTTAATAGAGTCCAATGTTGAAAGTTGTCCTCTTATACAATTTATCAAATTTAGAATATAAGAATATACTCTTAAAACGCCTCAAAAGTGAACAGGGTAGAAAAATATCTTTGATTATCTTTGAGTGAAGAACTTGATTTGAGTTTGTCGATTGTAGTTTGAGGTTCAACTTGATTGACTTCAGATTTTGGGCTCCATACTGAAATCAATGCTTGAATCAATATTGTTTGACAGTATCAAGAATATATATAATTTACGTTCGAAACGTTATAATACTCCAACTGGAAGGGTATACCAAAAAAAAAAATAGTGGTAAAAAAAAAAAGAAAATCGAATAACTGTCGAAAGTTGTTGTTGTGGAGCATATTGCTGGCTGGGCTGGCTGTAGACTGGTTGGTTTTGTGTCTGTCTGTCGTTGTTGGCTCTTAGTCCAGTGGGTGTCCAGTGGGCGTTCATCACCGTACATATACACACTCTCTCTCTCTCTCTCACTCTCACTCTCACTCTCTCTCACTCTCGCTCACTCTCTCTCAAACTCTAACGAATGGTCAGTTATTATTACGGTTATTGTTGGCGTGTCCTGGCACATATAGCATACATTAGGTTTTTGTGGCCTAGCGTGTCCTGGCGTCCAGCAGACATGTTCCGAGAATGTTTTCGTATACCCTGACTCCATTAAATATTGGGTACTTTGATATGGGTATTCTGATGTATTCTGGCAAAGTATGTAGCAGTCAGACTACAGCTTATTCCCAGAAATTTTATAAATATATCTTATCTAATGTAAATTATTAAATATGTATTATCGATAGCTGACCCGATTTCACATATCGTACATCGATACAAATCGAATTCCGATAGTAATAAAAACCAGATACTAAGCATATGTCCGTCTTATTCAAATAATATTCATCATCTGTACAAATTTCAATATAGGCTTAAATATCTAACAAGTGTGTTGGGACTAATGATAAGTAAAGACTTGGCTTCTGGGTATCTCCTAGTCGAGCTGTCTTTCTCTCAGCTGGAACAGTCGTACCTGTTCTAATAGCTCATGCGCGTCTAAATGCTTTGCTGTTTAGCCAAGTGACCCACTGACCAAATGCCAAATTGATTGAATAAACTAAACTATAGTTAACCGTCTAGCTTACCACAAACAGGCAGAGAGAGAGAGAGAGACAGAGAGAGAAAGAGAAAGAGAGAGGCTTTAAAAAAAATACCAAAGGCGAAACCTTGCTGATAGTAGGGGCAACACTTTGACGTGTGGCACGAAATGACTAATTGCACTGTGCAATCTGGATGCAATGCAATCGCTGGGCATGTCTAAGCATTGACCAAAACACACACACTCAAACACACACACACACACCCACGCATATCCACAGTTAGGCCAGAGAATGATAGTGCGCTGAATGTGATTGTCAATGTCAAATCAGAATGAGAGTTGTATGCTAGAATTGATTTACCGCAATACCAATTGCATTGGTGTTGTCCACCACACACACACACACACACACACACTCACACTCACACACACACACTCACACACGCACACACCCATACATGTGATGCCCATTAATATGATTGTGGTCAACAAACGAAGTTCAACTTTGTTTGTGGATTATTCGATGCCCGACATTCACAATAAACATTACTCAAGTTGACATTGTCAATGTCGCAAATGGTTAGTCGTGGCACAACGTACACAACGTATACCATGGGTAAAAACTTCCATTTTTTTTTCCTTTTTGAAGGAAAGAAAGAAAGTCGAAAAATGTAAATAGCGATAACGATTTCAAATTTTGATTTTATGTGCATGTATTACGAGTCTCTCCTTATGCATCTGTCCTTAAGCCCAACTGATCGACATAAATCGATTTCAACGTCTTCTTTCGAATTGATTTTTGCAATCGAATTGAACCAATTTGCTGTCCACTTTTGTGTGTTGTTTGTTTTTACTTGAATCGTTTCATGTTTCATGTAAAGACGTTAATCAAGTTGAGCGAGAGTATGTATAATAGTCAGAAGCCAGCAACTCCAAGCCAATATCTGCAAGAGAATCGATTCAGTCACATACGTCTATTTGACAAATTGACTTTGAATCGAGTTTATTTCATTTTATCGATAACTATCCCCGATTCGCTAATATCGTGGCAAAATTCATTCATTTGATGTGTGTTACTGCTCCAAATAGTTAACGATTAATCTGCCGAAATAAATAGTTGAATTAGATATAGATATAGATATAGATATAGATATAGATATAGATATAGATATAGATATAGATATAGATATAGATATAGATATAGATATAGATATAGATATAGATATAGATATAGATATAGATATAGATATAGATATAGATATAGATATAGATATAGATATAGATATAGATATAGATATAGATACTTTTAATACTTACATACTTTTAATCTAGACATAGGTGCCAATATTTCTCAAACTACTTAAAATGTGCATCTAAAATAATCGGAATTGTTTTATGTTGCTCTAAGAACATTATGTTGGTAATATGGAACAATTTAACCATAGAATGTTTGATTTTTTCTCCAGTTGAATGTGGGAAGTATTTTAATATAGAATGGTTTTAAATCCTTTTTTATATGAATATATAGTATGTGAAATACAGAGTATCTGTTCGTCGAAAATATCTGGCTTGACTGTGAAACAAGTCTATTCTGCGGTTGCTTTTTTTTATTATTTGTTTCTTTCTTTTTTTCCCCATGGAAACATCCCTTTTGTTATCAGCTTCTGTGAATTGTGGGCCACGTTGTCCTGGGTGACATTCGAGGTGGAGATTCGTGGACAACAAGCAGCAGGACAGGCTGTGCACGCAATCCTTGACACGCATCACGCAGCTGGATAACCCAATTTGGGTATCATCAGACAACCATTTCACTGCCTATATCCCTTATAGATATATATACAGATATGTATATATACATATATATATATGTATGTACATTGCGCAGCTCATTTTGGGAATTTCTCTTGTTCCACTTTCTAGCCAGCTTATTAGTATTCCAATGCCGTGCGAAAGCTCAACAAGTGTTTGACTCCTCTGCAGCACATTCGACTCTCGCTTGTGGAGCAAGTGGCAAACGCACCTGTCCAATATGGGTCTATGTCCATCCACTTCAAGGATACCATTAACGGACGCGTCGAGGTGCTTTATATTTTTAATAGATATTAATTTTTTATGCTCCCAACTAATTGAAATCTACTTCAAATCGAAGAAAGCCTGATATTTATGTTTGTACGAATGTGTATATATAATTATGAGCATTTAATTATATGCCTGGGCTGGTTTGCTGTGCTAGTCTATTGTCTGTGGCAAATTGCTATGCAATTATAAGAAATTACAAGAAAGTTATATACCCTACCCAACCATCTAACCGTCAGACAGTTGATTGAATGCCCTGTTTAAATAAAATAGACACCAGACCACATCAGAAATTCTAGATAATTACGCACTTCACGACAGTTGAATAATATCCCTACTTGGGACTAAGAAAGTTCTCCAATATCCATCGTACCAGTTTCGCATTTAGAATCTATATTTAATAATTGCAAAAATTGAAACGAATTTAGCATTTTGAAAATTAACAAAATAAAATTAATTTAAGTAAATGATACATAAAAAGACAAAAACGGCACTGGGCAAAGGCACCAGGACTCCGACAAGCCAGAAGTCTTTTGGGTGGCTATACTTAAAAACGATTTAAGCAGGTAATATCCATGGGAAAGAACAGGCTGAGGATACTCACAGGTCTATTAACAGGACACTGTAGACTAAAAAGTCACCTAACTAAATTAGGTTTGCATGGGATGCATGTTATGAAATGTAAGGCCCTCAACCCAACAAAGATTCTAGCATTCGTGCAGGAGCTGGGGTTGATGGGGAGGAGCTGTAGGTTCAGAAGGGTGCACAATAGACCTTATAGGTCGCAGTGCTGGTTCCCCAATCATCATAATAAAATAATACACAAACGTTAAGTAAAATATTTAAATGTAAATTTAAACTCCAACACTGATGGTCGAAGGAAATAGAAAATTGCAAAAGCCCATATCTTCATAGCATATTTAGATAAATATTCTTGATCAGCATAACTATATTATCAGTCAACAAACGGGGAAAAATGCATATTTTCTCAATTGTTTTGCAAAAAAAGATAGTTTTTATGTCATGCATCAAATAGTTTTTCTTTCTTTTTACATTTGCATTTTAATTTCGCTTTCGATTTCGGTTCTGATTCGTCAGAACTATTGCCGAAGTGCCGCAATATTTATGCGAGTTTTATTAGAGGAATTATTTAGAGGAAAGAGCGGGCCCACAGCGAATCGGGCGTAGATAATTGCGTTGAATTGATGGAAATTCATATTTATAGTGAATCGTCATTCAATTTAATTTCAATTTCCATTGGGGCACACATCGACCGTACATAGATGGAGCATGAGTCATGGAAGAAGAACAAAAACGTCACAATAGACGCCACTATTCAGCATTTACAGTTAGAGCAATCAATCCAACAGATCCATGAATGGCGACGCTTTGAAGCACCCATATGGCACCGAAACCATACCATTCAAAGGTTGCGTAATTGTTATGCAGCATTTCAATTCCATATAATCTGCATGCAAACAGTTCAAAAACAGAAATTCCAATTAAGTTGCACGAGTTCATTTTGAGCAAAATACCAGCCAGAGAAAGGCAGTTCGACGATGAGATATACTGAACCCAATAATTTACCCATCATATCTTATATATTTATGCATATGACTCAAATTTGTAATTTGACTCAAAGTTAGTTAATCGGGGATGAAATATTTGAAATCTAGATTAGTCGCTAAAAATTACGTTATCCCAAAAAAGAATCTCTCTTAAAGTTGGACAAATGAAATAATGACTAAGCAGAATGTTGTTCATCAATGTGAAGAATACAGAAAAGCAAAAGCATTTTTTATGCTGCCGTATTTAATATGGTAAATATGAAAATATATCAATATATCATACGGGGCTGTAGATGGTAATTAGAGAAGATTCCTTTTTCCTGTTATTTGACACTTTTCCCCTAATCGGCGCAGTGGATCATAAATAGCACGGGGAATACAGAAAAAATTAACACTTTGAAATGTGTCAGATACCAGATATAGTCACGTATAGCCTACACCTATGCATATCTCTGGTGTGCCCAAGACAGCTGTTCTTCTCCTGTTTTATGTGTCCTCGTAACGGTTGACAACTATCAAATTGAATCATAAATAGTTATGCCTATAACTGACTGCCTTATCCTTGAAACTATTGCAGGCAGCAAGAAACAATAGGCGACTCTCCAAGTATGTATCCATGTATGTATATGCAGAGATATATTATATACAGACTCAGTCTCTCGCACCAATAAATTATGTGTGTAATGCGTGCCACATGTCATGCAGAAAACAATAATAATATACATATATATATAAATTGTGCTTTTGTGCCAGCTAAACATATCGAAGCTGATTGGGCCAAAAATAATAATAATTCAATGGTAGAGTTCTTTAGACAAAGAATGTTCTCTGTAAGAGTGAACACCTCCGAAATGTCGAAAAGTTACAACTGGCCCAAGTACATATCTCAGATCGGCAGCTAGTATTATAATTACACGCTTGGCGTGTACCCAGGCCAAAGTTAATTACCTCAGCGATGTTCTAATATACCAATGTGTGCCTGTAATAATGCCTTCTGGGTATGCATATAAGCTGGCCAATCATTTGCATACCCTAACCTTGCAGATGGTACTTTAGATTCGTCGCGAATTGTGCATGACGGATCAAAAACATTGAATATTCTGGTTGCATTAGGAATTGAATTATCTTCTGCTTTTTCGAATTTTTTTCTTCCATTTTTTTTTTAATTCTGTAAATTGAAATATTTTTATTTATTTATTTCCAAATTGAGATATTACATTATCTTTTCATATACACATATCGGCTAACCTATATATATATCTGCAGAGTGTTCAGTCTTCGGTATGCCGAAAATCGCAGTTATTTCATCATCATTTGTTTTGGCTTTGTGCGCTGATTGCGCCTCCAAATAATAGCCACAAATAGTCGCCGATTGCTTGTGCCGGATTACGGATTCATTATAATCGCATAAGGCTCTCGGGCGCTAAGTGATTAACGTTAAATGCTCGCAACTCAACATAATAACTCGAGACTGCTCTAAGTATAACCAAAATCATAGAAATCCTTGCTGCGAAACTTGCATCATTTGAACTCGTTGGCATTGTACTAAATCAGCTAGTTATATACTATCTTAACAATATGTACCTAATACAAATGGATTAATATTAGCCGAATCCGATATCAGAGACAGAGACTATATGTTTCAACAACTTTCAATTTGAAAATTGATGTTCTTGTCTACCACATTAAATAGATTTCATTTGTACAAACATTTTCCGTACATCGATACAAATCGATTTCCGATAGCAAGTCCGATATCATCCACTGGAAGGTCAACCTTGTCTAATTCCCAAATTATTGCATTCGGTCTTGAATCCTAGGCTAGATGGGGTGGTAGTCTTAACTTAGCCTGAGAAGCTTAAACTTGTCCAAACTTGACGGAATATAATAATATCTGTGTGTGGGGAGGGGAACACGGCTTGTAAGGGAAACTCGTTATGGGTTTTTCCCAACCAAAGAAATTAAAAATTTTTGACAATGGAGTATGGGCTCTCAGACTGCGTGTCTGTCTATCAGACTATGTGAATATTTTAGCACTAACACACACACACGCTAACGCACACGTACGCACACACACACATACACACACACACACACACGCACACACACACACACACACGCATAGATAATTGTTTATCGTTTTGTGTTTGCGGTTTTGGTTGTGTTTTGTATTTGTTGCTTTTGGGCTTTTTTTCGCATGAAAGCCGCGCTTACTCACCTGGCATAAATAGATACAAACATAGATACATATGTATATATATACATACATAGATACGTACATAAATATATAAATTGGGCATTATGCTGGTCTGAGCATGAGAATTGTAGATTCGAATAGAGTTGCTTTCATGTCACACAGTGTATGCTGATTGAAACTCATTCATTTGATGGATATGTGTTTTCGTGTGACTAATCCACATCGAAATTAATTTCAGTTGGAATAAGTAAGAGGTTAATTGATACATTCAAAAGTCACATTCAATTGATTAAATTTAAATTAATTTAATTTGAAATTAAATTGATCAGGCTTTTCTTTGTCCAGTGTATTTGAGTTGCCCTAAAGAGCATTAACAATTCGACTATTTTTCGCATTTGGTATAAACTTAACACACACTTCTCTCTCTCTGTCTCTCTCTCTCTCTCTCTCTCTCTCTCTCTCTCTCTCTCTCTGCCTCTGCCTCTGCCTCTGCCTCTGCCTCTCTTTCTCTCTTGTACATTCAATACACACATCCCAGCGGGAATTTACGAGCTTACTTCATCAACTGAGCATGCCTTGTGCGCTTATAACACAGCTTCCTTTTTTTTTAAGGCCATGGCCGAATCCACAAGGTCGCCAACTATCTTGAGAATGTTTTATTTAAAATGTTGAATGTAAGGAATCATCGACCACTCTATCCAAATTAAAATATTTGATGTAATAAACAATATATTTTTTAAAATTTAGATTGTACTGCATGATTATTCATTAATTATTCTGGTTGTTCACTTTCATCATTTTTTGCCTAGCTTGTATTATTTTTGTGGAAATGAAATTCTTTACAGATTTTCGTGATATATTGTTTTTTCGTATATCCATAAGTGAAATGTATTTAACAATAATAATAATAATTAAATAATAATAACTGATCGTAAAACTACAGCAGTCTTATAGATTTGCATTTCATCCCAAAAAAAAAAGTCTGTCCGGGAATAAAATGATCTCATTGACTACTAGAACACCGTAGAACTTATGCTTCGGTAGTTATTGTTTAGAGAAGAGCCTCCTTAACCCCTCGCCAAAAATATTGATTATGTTCACTGATTCCAGACAGTTTTCGTAATAGTTAGAGATTTGTTCTGGATATATTCAGCTGCTAAGGGTCGCATGATGTTAGTAACTATAAAGTTTGTCACGTATAATAGAATATTCCCGACCATTGAAAATGTGGAAACCCGAAATTCTTTGACATAACCGCCAAATTGCTCTGATTGCTCATCGATAAATCTATATCATGAAACTTTACAAAGAACAAAAAAAAAATCAACGAAAACCCGTGTGACACCCAGCAACTGAAGGCATGAAACATTTAACAGGCCTTAACTTTTCATCCCCAACCGCAGTATTTCAATGATGAATGACCAACAAAAATGGTGGATGCGGTTGAAAATTTTATTTATTTATTTTTATTTTTTTTTAAACCGACCAAACTCAAGGTGTCTTTAACATATGAACAATTCACACGACCTATTAATAAATAAATCACAATTAAAACTTAATCTGCATACTAAAAATTCCCTTTTGGGTTTTCCTGTTTTATTGCCTCATTTAGGTGACACCAGCAGGGCAAGGCCAACACATGGAGTTTAACACCTGCCCCACATCGGCAGCGAGTTTGACAACAGCGAACAGAATATCAGCGAGTTGTGCAACAGCAACGAGTTGCAAGCCCAACACATCAACCACAAAGGAGGACGGCGGCGGCGGTGGAGGAGGAGGAAGGGAAACAGCGTTGATCGAGGACTCGATTCAAATTAGCAACTACTTCGATTAATTAATCAACAAAGGATCCATCCACACAGCCGCAACGAACTCAACATATCCCTCATATCTCATCATAATGGGCACAAAAACTCAACCACAATCGGCCAAAGGTGAGTGTTTACTGTACTTCCACCAATATATGTCACACTCTAATCATAAATATACTGGATTCAACGATATAGCTATAGTCTTAAATGCTAATACGATAGTTATGTGCTAAAGTTTCATATTTAACCAAGTTCTTAAGCATGTGTCCTTGAAAGACAGCCTTTAAATTGTTACCTTTAAGAATAAGTAAAGAAATAAAATAAAATAAACAAAACTTAATAGCAATCAGCAATTTTTTGGGGCGAGGTTTACTTCGACAAAATATTTTTTGTATCGAGCCATGAATTCGGTTAACTGTAACCTTCTACATTTGGGGACTCTAGTTTTAAAATTATAAAATATTTGCGGTCTTATCGACTTGCAATTATCGATATTTCGATTTCCCAGCAAATATATATTTCAAGTTCAGAAAAATAAAACCCCGAAAATCGGCATACAACTCTCCTTAGTTTTGTGCCTTTTTTTCTTAATTCCAGAAACGATTTTCCTAACTGTCCAAAAATAAAATGAATATAATAATAATAATAGAATTCTAATGCTAGCTTTTTTTTATTTAGATAATAATTAAAGGTTAGGTAATTTAAAGATATTCGACAGTTAATAGCTTCAGATTAAAATAATCAGCTTGAACTAACGATTTTACGGTGATTTGAACCAGTAAGTTGGGGCATGCCCACGTAGTTCTAAGGTTGGCAACATTGCTGAATATTTGGCAATAGCACTGCCAGATTAGTGCAAACACCTGCCAGCTGCTGGCAGACATGGCAACGCTGCTGTGCAAACAGTCAAACGGACATATCTGGCAACATCACAGGCAAAGAAATTTGAATGGAACTTGAACTTGCCGTTCACCCTTGATAATATTATGCGAATATTTATACATATTCATATTTTTATTTTATACTACAATTTGTCGATATAACAAGTATTTACATATACAAGTACTTGATTTAATTTTATTCACTATACTTAATTATATCAAGAAACAAGAAGAAGACTTTTGGAGGGATTTTGATTTTAGTGCGATTTGTTGTGGTCATTGAAAATCGGTTCATTTTTCACACTGTTGTGACTGTTGAGTTTCAAACCTAAATGCGATTGTTTTCGATTATATTTTTGTAAATGAATTTCAAAAATCGTTCTTCCAACTGTTAGTTTAAACGAGAGAGAGAGAGAGAGAGAGAGAAATATCCAAAACCAGACTAGGCTATTACTCGCATTTGTATTACGATGCAATTATGACTATTAAATGTAGTAACCAACCATTGTTGTACCCATAAGCTAAGTCTATTATCACATGTAATTAAATGCAGGTTACTTGGACAGGGCATGAATATTGCATAGTACTTTGATTAAATTGTGCTTACATATCCATCTGTATTTAGTATCGATTAGGTGTATGCTGATTTGTTACAGCACGTGAACAATACGCTTATTACTAGTAATGATTCCAGCGCTGACATTGGCCCAGTTCTTAGCGAATTGGATCGGATAACCGAAGCCCTAACAAGCGGTCAGTTGGCCCTGACATGATTTCCGCTTCAGTCGCGGTTCCATTAATCGACTGCTTCTTGGAGTCTCTGTGTCCGTCCGTCATGTGGACACCCGTTGAGGAGTCTAAGTATATGCGAAGCACCTTATAAATGGGTGGGACATAACAGAATAACACAAACGAACAATCTACAACTGAAATAGCAAAATCTAGCTAGTTGAGCCGATACCCTGTACCTTATGCATGATAGTATATATGTGTGTATGTACAGGAAGTGCTTCCACAATAACATCATTTGTTTCTTAGATATTTAAGTGTTAAATTTGTAGACCACTTTTAGTTCATATCATTAAATATATAAATATTTGGAATGGTGTCAAAATCGATAAGTTTTATTATTAACTTTCTCTTTTTTTTATTCAATTCAAATTTTAAATTTAATATTTATTTATATATATATATGTTATATTTATTTTTATATCAATTACCTTCCAACTTTTATTTTTTTTTGAACGAGAATGTTATCTTCTTCCAACTAACTTTTGCCTATATTTGCACAATTTCAAAATACCTTTGCTCACTCATTAGTAATGGATTACAGGGTATTAGAAAAACAACATACAATATGTCAATTTATTACGCGCTCCATTTGTTGTTTTTCTGAGCGAATAAATGAATGAAATGAGCGCCGCAATGGAATGCCGGCAATGGCAACAATGACAACAATAACAACAACAACAACAACAACAACAACAACAATAACTACAGCTACAACTATAGCAACAAAAAGTGTTTCAAGTTGATGGAATCATTTCCGTTGTGTATATTTTATTGGGTCATGATTTGTGCCGTTGCCGTCGCCATTGTTGTTGCTGTTGTTGTTTGTTTCGCCACACTTTTTTTTTTTTGTTAATTTTTTTTTTTTTTGTTTATGTGCAAAGCTCTTACATTAATTGATAGTTTTGACTGGGGCAGCATGTGCGCAATTTGTAAGTTATTTAATTGCAATGGGGCGAATGTTTAAGATCTCTGGCATCATTGTGGCCTCCAGAGATAAAGTATCTTTTGGGCCATTGTTTTCTGTGTGTGCTTAGTGGTTGTAAGGATGGTTGCCAATTTCGCAACTGGCAGATATGTGATCCGGTTAGATTCGAGAGACTTGCCTCTATTACACTTTATAGTATTTATTATTTGTGTAGACACTTCAAAATTGTTTAAGCGAATTTTTGTGCATATTGTATATACATATTAGATATTGTCAGTTGAAGTGTAAATTCAAACGGTTTATGTTTATCACTTCAAATCGTAGCCTTCTTTAGCTAACAGTGTTCATATAAATACGTCGGACACGTCTCCATCCAATGCGACGACTAAATTAATAGTATGGTCAACATGGGACAAAGAAAGTTATCCAGTTGAATTTTAATTTGAAAGTTTTCTCTATTGATGTTCGCAATATACTTATAATTTTTAAAATATTAAGATTAACAAAATAATATTTAAACAAATAAGATTGATATAGTCGACTACGATATACCCTGAACCCAGTTGTTAAATGTACTCTACTTTTATTGCCAAATTTCCCTTTGGAAAGACTTGCACCCAAATGTGAGAAGGTCTGCAAGACGTAAAGACGGACATGGCTATATCGACTCGGCTGTTGATCCTGATCAGCATGTACACTGAAGTCGGAGATGCATCCTTCTGCCTGTTACATACATTTGCACAAAACCATTATACCCATATTACCCATTTTCAGGGTATAAAAATATATGCATATATATAATATATGTAATACTATTTTTGTCATGTTACATTAACTGCCAAATTACAAGCAATTAGTTTTTCACCTACCTGTTGCATGTTGCATGAATGTACCAGTTCATGCATTACTTGTTAACCTATGAGGAATTTTCTATATATATATATATATATATATATATATAATTATATATATTATATATATTATATGTACATGCAATTGTTTGCCATTTGCTGAAATAATTGACGAATAAGCAGAGAAAGTGAGTTTTCAGTGTTCAAAGGGTAGCTGTTTACCTTCAGTTATGAAATTTTGTTGCTAACCCTCTTTTGCTAATCGACACCCCCCCCCACACACACACACAGACACACACCACCCAACATTCATTACGGAATTTATACCCTCCATGGCTGCGTCCTTGATAATTATAATGCGACTTCCGGTTCGCATATACATATGTTTTTATATGTATACTATGAAACAATATGATATCGCGAAACTTGATTATAGAATTTTACAATCATAAATTTCGAAATTTAACCATTAGTTAATATCTGCAAGGATGTGCCCTTTGAAAGAAGACAAGCCAAATATAATAAGCATTAATCAGGCTGCATATACACACACACACACACATACGTACATAAATACATGCATAGATAGCCTTAACAAGCTGTGTTCGTTTGGTCAGTTCAAATCGTTCACCCCAATTCCAACTGCACCCCGCACACACACACACATACACTTTGTGTTAATTTGCTTAAGAGTCGCGCACTTAGTTTTTGCTTGTAATTGTTGTCTTTTCACGTGGGCTCTCTTATGACGCCACTCCCCCTATCATTCTCTCTCTCTCGCTTTCTCTTTGTCCCTTTCTGTCGCTTTGTCTAACTTACAGCGTAGCATCGAACAGCCGTTCTCGCTGAGCATTTTGCTAATTTTGACGCTTGACAAACTTGACAATATTGAATACAATTTGCACAATGACGACATCTGAACACACTTACCAAAGTTGAAGAATTAAACTCGACACAATTTCAAATATCATAAATATAATAAACAATAATTAAATTCAATTATTCAGAAGCTTAACTTAAGGATTTAGATCGTTGAGCTGGAAAAAAAACAAAGCATACTTTGTGGGGCTTAAAATGTCTTCTTCTGCCTACATTTGAACGTGATTAAACCTCATTAACTCATTTTACTCACTTTTGACGTTAATTAAATATGAAACTCACTTTAGCTGCACTGCATCGCTTCCACTGCATTTGCATGTTGAAGGTTGCGGGCTTCATCACATTTCTAAAGCTGCTACTTAATTAAAGGAACTGTGCTTCTCTAATCCACGGCTCCCTTCTCAGTTGCTGTTGTTGCTGTTGTTGCTGTACGCTATGTTTTGCTCATTTTGTTTTTCATTTTTTTCTCATCAGTAACTTGCCGCCGTTGTCCTGGCAATGGCAATGGCGCTGGCAGCGGCGTCGGCGTCGGCGTCCTCATCGTTGCTGGCTCTCGCGAGCCTAATGCGGCGCTGTCATGCTGTGGCTCTGGCTATAGCTGGTCGGTGTGTGTAAGTTCGGTTGCTTGGTGGCCATTGCGTCAGTGTCGGCGTCTGTGTTGCTGCTGCTGCTGCTGCCACTGACGCGTCGTCGTCGCTGTCGTCGTTTCGGTTTTGCAGTTTGCTTGGCAGTTTCTCGATTGCTGTTTACCGTTTGTTTGGTCAGCGCTTGTTTCTCGCGTTTTTCGCGTTCTTCTTCGTGTTATTTGTTATTCTTTTCCTTTTTTTTTTTTGTGTGTTTTTACCCGAAAAATGTGTGCTTTATATTGCACAAAACATTATTGCACAGTTCAATTTATGATGATATAATTCCGTGCGAAAACAATAACAAATAAATACAAGTTTATTAGTGGAAAGCAACAACGAAAAACATTGCAAAAGAGTGCAATAAGAAATGTGCTAAAAATGTACGCAAATAGCAAAAATATCGCAAATGCAACAAAAGCAAACATTTTCTTGTTGGTGCTGCTTTTTCTGTTTATTATTGCAGTTCTTCTCGTCGTCGTCAACATCTGCCATTTGGCACCTGGCAGAAAGCAGCAGCAGCAGCAGCAGCAGAACAACAAATACCCAAACCCACAACGAATCCCCCGCACCCCTACTCCCCCCTAAACGTCTTGCCCTTGATCCCCACACACTCGATGCTCACTCAACGCGCGCGCCACAATTTTGTTTGTCTGCTGCTGCTGCGCTGCTGCTGAGGCCTCAGCATTATTATTATTGAGCCCTCATCGATTCGCCTTTGCATTATTGGCTCGATATGTTTGCGTCTCTCGCATTTTCTCGATTTTCGTGTACTACTCACACAGACAACCACACACACATTGATACATGTAGTTAATTTTTTGGAAGCTAAGGCGACTTTGCCATGGTGACGCATGCGACAACGCACTCGTTAAGGGAAAGAAAACCCCAGTGTTGTAGGCAAAAAACAATGGAAAAGGAGCATAATTCACGTGCGTGACTCATGCCGTTTCTAAGCTGCTGGAGGGAGAGCAACACAAAGCAACAAAAACACACAAATATAATAAACATTGTAACATGCATATATACACACAACACACATACACACACACACACAGAGTAGCTCAGCCTTGCCGGCTATTTAGTTTACGTCGCTAACGAATCTCTTTCAATGTGCTGCTCTTACCTAGCAATCGGATGAAAGCGTAAGAGAGCAAATATTGTCTGTGTGTGTGTGTGTATGTGTATGTAGTTAGTAGTAGTAGTAGTGCATGCGCTTCTGTAGCCGGTGTAATTAGCGTGTCTCTCTAGATTCATTCTCGATTCATTCAATAGTTGGCTGCTTACACACAATACAGAAAGAGAGAGTGAGGCACATTACACACACACAGACGCACACACTGGCACTTTTTGGCAAAGATCTTTTTTGTATAAAATTCAACAAGGAAGGATCAACGTTGAAAGCTTTTGATTTGGCTTTAATGTGAATTTAGTCTGAGCGATTATATGTATCTAAGATTCCAGGGATTGTCATCAGATTTCAATCAGGGGCTTGACAAAAACGAAATTTCAACAGCGAATGTGACCACAATCAACAAGGCGAGGGCGATACAGTTTTTTAGAGAGCTTTTTAAAGAGATCAAGCAAAGCTCAAAGAGGAAGAGAGAGAGAGAGAGAGAGAGAGAGAGAGAACTTTGCTGTTCGCTTGCATTACAAAGAAGAAAATACATTGAGGCGTCAAATCGACTAATCACCTGTTGTATGTTTTTTCTGTGACTATAAAACTTGATTTGAAAAAGTAAACTTACGATTTTACAGGGATCTCTAACAACAAAGATATCAAAAAGATTAAGAGATGTTAATACTACTTAAACTATTAGTTTGAGCACAACTGTACACATGTTGAGACCCAGTTTCCTCATTATTTCTCCATTTGCCTGTCCAATTTACATATCTTGCTATTTGTTCTTATTTTTGATTTTTACTGAATTTTTGCTCTACAATTTGCAAAATCAATGAGAACCAATTAACATATTTGTATAATTATTTGGAATTATAATTAGAGAGAATCGCGCGTCTACTAAGAAATACAAAAGAAAACTAAATAATTGAAACGAACTCAAGTTTCGCGTTGTCACACAATTATTATTTGAACAACAAGAATGTTAAATTTTCAAAAAAAAAAAACAGATTTCCATTTGCTGGTTATTGTTTGTTTGTAGCCTGTGGTCATAAAAATATAGATGCAGTTGTACAAGTTGCAAGTTAGGCTAAATTAATGGCAGCTGCAAACATCTGTCGCAATGAATCTGTCGATTTAAGAAGAATGTCGATAAACACTTGAATAAATTTCATATTTGGAATTCCCCAAAGCTGTCTAGAGTGTTTAAACAAATTTCCCCTATCACCTCCTCACCTATCCACACGCTGCTGGTGGCAGCGTTAAGTAGGTAAGTTGTGGGTGTTGCAATTGCAGCTGTTTCTGCTGTTGTCCAGCGGCAATGTGTTATTTGCTGCACGCGATGCAATATTCTTGTCAAAAACACATTGCTGAATGCCACAGTTTGTCAATGGTTAATTGATGGCTAATAGTTGTTTGTTCAATGCATCAAGGTGTTGCTGAATCTGACGATGACGTTAACGATGACGATGGCTATGGCCATCAACTTTGCCCTTTGCTGTAATAATGCACTCGGTTAACATAATGCCCTGAAATTTTCAAAAGTCCCCCAAAGAAACATTAAAAATTATATTTATATGTATATATATATCTTCTTTAAATGCAGAAACATTTGCTTTAATCTACAATGTAAATTTTAAAGTAATATTGCGGCTTTTATTTAAAAAAAAAAAGGAAAACCAAGCCGTAAATATAGAACATTTTTATATAAACAAAAATAAAAGTATATATATAAAAATATAGCCAAAGATGAAGCTTGGCCAACGAACAGCTAAAGCAACGGGGTGTCAATAAAAGCAAGAGTGAGATAGAGAGAGAGAGAGATATAGGCGAAGTCATGTCCGGCGCCAGAAAATGCGGCGAGGCGCAGCAAAAAAGGCGCCAACGTCCAGATACACTGGAGCTTTCCGTGTTGCACACCTGTCAAATCAATATTGATGATGAGGGACAGCAACAGCCGCTGGAGCAGTTGCCACAGACTAATGCCGAGCAAACAGCAACAGGAGCAGCAGAAGCAACAGGAGCAGTTGAGCGTCGCACGCGTTGGTTTCATTTTGCGCGTAAATCGCGTCGCCGACGCATGCTGATCTGTGATGAGCAACTGGAGCAGGAGGAGCAACTGCAGCAACAGCAGGTGCGCCTCGCACAGCCGGAGACAATGAACATTGGCAATTCCACGCAGACAATAGCCACGCCACTTGCTGCACGAAACACAAGACATGCAGCAGCAACAACAACAACATCGAGCATTGTGGCCAATGATGATTGCTTTTATAGTGTGAGTGGAGCAGCAGCAACAGCAGCAGCAGGCTCAGCAGCAGCAGGCTCAGCAGCAGTCAGTCTCAGCGATGTGGAGCTGCAGTATAAGCAACAGGCATCGCCACCACAGCAACAGCAACAACAAGAACAGCAAGAACAGGTGGTGGCTGCTGCTGCTAAGCCGCGTCTCTCGATGCTGCAACGACTCGTCAGCTGGCGACGCAGTGCACCCGAAACGCTGCTCAGCGGCCACAACAATCGCAGCAGCCCCAGCTGCGAACAGCTGGAACAGCCGCTCTCCACATCAGCATCGGCCCGGAATCTGCGCAGATTGTCGCAGATGCGACGCAGACGCAGCTCGTACTATTTCTCGGGTACAAATACATACTCATTTCCACCTGTTGTTTGTTGTTACCAGAGCTTGGGCTCTTTCGGTTTGTTTCAAATGCCAATACTACTAATACAATTCATTGTTCTTCGTCTATTTGCAGACAATGAACGCAGAATCCGCGCCAACGATAAAGACTTTAATTCTCAATTCAAATATCACGTAAGTAAAATATCTTTAACTCCTTTATAGTTTACATCGACACACTTAATTATTTGTCAAATTCGCAAACAATTTTGAATCAGAATTTTTAAGTGCGCCATTTATAAGGTTGGCGCCAAATGACGACAATAATTTGAATTTTCGCCATTTGTATTGCTCAATTTTGTTTGCCGCAATGATTTTTGTTTTTATCGATTAATTACCAGAACTGGCCACTTTGCAATGTATGCCTGCCAAAAACTTATCGATAATTGCCGCCCCTAACTGTGATTCTAAACATAATGAGTTTCTGTCATTTAATCAAGTTATTTTTTTTTTGTTATTCTCGTTTGTGTAGAACAACTATATAAAGACATCGAAGTATTCGCTATTAACGTTTCTGCCGTTCAATCTGCTGGAGCAGTTTCAACGCCTGGCGAATTTCTACTTCCTCTGCCTGCTGGTGCTGCAACTAATACCGGCGATTTCATCGCTGACGCCAGTGACGACAGCGATACCGTTGATTGGTGTGCTAACGTTAACCGCCGTTAAGGATGCTTACGATGATATCGTATGTGTTGTAAATGTACACCCCATCGATATAGCAAACCAATTTGAGTTTTCACTTTGCAGCAACGCCATCTCTCAGACTCGCAGGTGAACAACCGCAAGTCGAAGACGCTGCGCAATGGTAAACTAATCGAGGCAAAGTGGTCCGAGGTGCAGGTGGGCGATGTGATACGGTTGGACAACAATCAGTTTGTGGCCGCCGATATATTGCTGCTGACAACATCTGAGCCGAATGGGCTCTGCTTCATTGAGACGGCCGAGCTGGACGGCGAGACGAACCTGAAGGCGAAGCAATGCTTAACGGAGACAACGGAGCTGGGCGAGCAGCATGATCTCCTCTGGGATTTCAAGGGCGAGATTATCTGTGAGCGGCCGAACAATCTGTTGAACAAATTCGATGGCACGCTCATCTGGAAGAATCAGCGTTTCGCCCTCGACAACGATAAGATCCTGCTGCGCGGCTGTGTCCTGCGGAATACACAATGGTGCTACGGCCTGGTCGTCTTTGCCGGTGTCGACACCAAACTCATGCAGAACTCGGGCAAGACACAGTTCAAGAGCACCGGCGTCGACCGCCTGCTCAACTTTATCATCATTGGGGTAGGTGAAGCGTTCTACTTTATTTACTTAACAGCAATTCCTTTGTAATTAATATACTTCATTTCACCACGAGCAGATTGTTCTGTTTTTGGTGTCGATTTGTGCATTCTTTGCGGTCGGCAGCGCCATCTGGGAGGGACTGATTGGCCAGCATTTTCAACTGTATTTGCCCTGGGAGCACATAATTCCACAAGATATGGTCGCATCCGGTGCGACTGTAATTGGTCTGCTCGTATTCTTCTCGTACGCCATAGTCTTAAACACTGTTGTGCCAATTTCCCTCTATGTTTCCGTAGAGGTCAGTTTACGGATTAGTCCAATCTAATTTAATTATTCTGTTAATATATCATTTGTTGTTTGTTATAGGTAATACGATTCGTTCAATCGTTCCTCATCAATTGGGATGAGGAGATGTACTATGCACGCACCCAAACGTATGCCAAAGCACGCACCACAACGCTCAACGAGGAGCTGGGCCAGATCCAGTACATCTTCTCGGACAAGACGGGCACCCTCACCCAAAATATAATGACATTCAACAAGTGCAGCATCAATGGACGCACTTACGGCGATGTCATTGATCTGCGCACCGGCGAGCCCATCCAAATATCTGAGGTGAGCAATTATCATCAATTTATCTCTCTCTCATCTATATGTATATACATATATATATATAAGTCTGGTGTCCGGTGGTATCGATGCTTCCGGCATAAAAGAGGTTGTTGAGTAAGGTTTCGGTTTGTTGAACTACACTTTAAGTTGTGTGTTGGTCTCTGGCGTGTGTGTGTGTGTAACTCTTCTCTAACTGTGTGTGTGTGTGTGTTTGGGAGTGTGTGTGTGTGCACTTTGCGCCTGTTGGGGGCATCCAACAGAAATGTTTACAAGCGCTTAAGCCACAATTCACTGCACAATTGTTGGCTTTCAGCTATTGAAAACTTAACACTAAATATATATACATATATATAACTGATATTTTATTTTCTTATTTATTATTTATCCAAAGATCAAATAATTGGTTTAAAATTTATAGTTTGTGTTTGTTTCGAAAGGTATCCCAATTTAACTTACTAGTTTTGAATTCAATACTTCGATTCTTTGTAAATATTTCAGTTTTCTTATAAATAATTGTGTGTTGATTATTGATTTTTGATTTAGAGTGTCAATTACACGCCGGACAGAAACTGTAGTTGCACAGCATAAGGTTACGTTAGGCCGTCTTTGGCCTGTTGTGATACCGTGTGGGATCTTGCACGAATTTCTCCTACACTCGTGTAAAACCAATGATCAGAGATTAGATTAGCCAGTTATGTTTATAAATTTCGCAATCTTGGCCGGTTCCATGTTCGCTAGCTCTGGTAAACTAGTTAGGGAGTGGACTTCCCAAGTTTGCAAATCGCATCCTGGCCTGTGCCGGGCAAAAGAGGAAGTCTTCCAAAGATGCTACATCTTCTTCTGTTTGGCAGCTTCTGCGGCATCTGGTATCTATTGGCATGGATGCTGACTGGCCAGTGTCCTGTTGAAGCACGGATTACTGCAAATCACGACGGAGATTACACAGCTCCCCCTTCTTTAGCCGTGAGAACGGGTAATATAGTTCCTTGCCTAGCCTAACTCATCACCTTTAGAGTTGCCTTCAATGTCCTGGTGACCAAGAATCAGGCAAATGAGCATTCAAGCAAAACTATTTGTCGGATTGGTTAAAGTACACTCAAGAAAATATGGCCCTACAAATTAGAAAGTTTTCCATTTCTAAGTATAAGAAAACATGATCCTAAAAACTAGATTTGCTTGCCCTAAAACAATGTTTTCTCAATTTTTTCTGTAAGTGCACACATAGAAAACTACACTTGGGGAAATTAGACATCGTTTTTCTAAATATTGAAAGAATTCAGACTGAAATTTATTGTTAAAAGTGAAAGTGGCTGCAACTGTAGCATGCAATGTAACAGCAACAGCAACAACAACAACAACATTAGTGGCACAACAGCAATAAATGCAACAAATGCAACAAAAACAATAGCGATTTTTGTAGTAGCCCCTAAATGCCCCCAAATATTGTGTGTCTATGTTTAATTGTGCGCCTAGCAAAAAAATCTCACATTACTCGTTATAGCAGCAATCAATTTTCAAAACTAGCAGCACCAGCAGAAGCAGCAGCAGCAGCAACAACAACAGATGCAACAAAACGATAGCAACGCCGACATCAGCGCCCACAATACTGGTGCATGCCGCTGAGGTGCATGCGACAAAGAAGAGGATGAAGAGTGCTGTGCTGGTAACGAGCACGGGTGGCACCCAATTGGCCAACAGGCCGGAGCAGCTGCAGGGGCGCATTGCCGGCGAACTGATGTCGCCGACGGTGAGCAGCGTGGCGAATCCGTTGGCACAGAAACAGGTGCATTATCTGCTGCCACACAGCAGCGCCTATGAATTGAATGATCCGGGCTGTGGCAGTGGCAGTGGCAGTGACCATGATACGGATAGTGGCAGTGTCGGTGGTAGCAAGAGATTGGGCGCTTGCTTAACGCGCGGCGGCCAGCGGATGCGGCGTCAATTGTCCGGTCTGTCCACAAGCAACAGCAGCGACAAAGTAATAATCTTGCATGACATTCAACCACAACACAAACCACAGCAACAACAACAACAACAGCAAAAGCAACACAACAATAGCAACAATCGCTCACAAGATCATCAGCTAACAAATCATCGCAAGCAGCTTCAATTCAATTCAGAAACATCCTCATTTCAAACACAATTTGAGCCAGCCAAAATCAACAGCGGCTGTTGTGCCCCATTTCGACAGCAGCAGCAGCAGCAGCACCAGCAGCACCAGCAGCAGCAGCAACACAACAATGAAAGACAATCTGGCGCAAATACAGCAACAGCAGCAGCAGCAACAGCAGCAGCAGCAACATCTTCACGCAGCAGCAGCAGCAACGAGAACAGCGCACATCAGCACCGTTATTTAAGCACCCACCGCTTTGCCACAAATTGGAGTTCGTCACACCAAAAAGTGCACGTATGCATGTCGACCACTTGTTCTCCCTTCCTACTCCTTCCTTCTCTATCTGCAAATCTTGTCCAGAGTTTTACTCGTTTCGCTATTGTAATTATTTTTGCTATTGGCTTGCAGCACTTTCAGCAGGCAAGCAACGCGGAGGCCTCACATCGAGGCCTAAAATATCTGTGCCGATTTGATGCCTCTGTGGATTGTCTGCTTAGTGCTTTCATTGTGTGTCCTTTCCTATATGTGTGTGTGTGTGTGTGTGTGTATGTGTGTGTGTAAGGATCAGCTGGTCACAATATTATTGACTGCTTTTTGTGCTACTTTTTTGTTTGCCAATATGCCAAGTTGAACTGCGCTCAAATCATATACTTAACAAACTCGCATAGAACGAACATAATCTTGACATATCCACATTTGTAATCATCAGCTTTATCTCGCTGCTGATCGTATACTGAGCTAATAACAAATAACGCATCATCTAACAACTATATGCCGTATTCTAACAGATATCTTGTATATATTGTAAGCCTCAATATCGTATCTGAATTGGATATGCCTGCGCTGTGCTACAATAATGCAAATCCAAAACTGCTTTCAAGTACAACATTGAACATTGAGATTAAACAAACCCATATACATATGTGGCATGCACCATCCAGCCGAATAATGATAACTGTTTCGATGTTGGGCAAATTTCAGGTACTCGAACCGATCGACTTCTCGGCCAATCCTCATTACGAGAGCGACTTTCGATGGTACGATCGCACACTGCTGGATGCGGTGCACTCGGATGAGCGGCATGCCCAGAACTTCTTCCGCCTGCTGGCCCTCTGCCATACGGTTATGGCGGAGACTGTCGACGGCCGACTGGAGTACCAGGCGCAGAGTCCGGATGAGGCGGCCCTCGTCTCAGCCGCTCGAAACTTTGGCTTTGTGTTCCGCTCACGCACACCAAATAGTATTACCATCGAAGTGATGGGCAACCTCGAGGTAAGTTATTATTGGGAATACGCCAAATAATAGCAGTGCACTGCATTGGAGTCGTTGTCCTCTTGGAATGTCCCCATCCTGATCCTGATCGACTTACATACAATCGAGTCCCTCGGTAATCATATAACTCTGTTTTGGATTCGTCATCCACATCTTCAATGATCAATTCAAATGTTATTCTCTAGACTTAACTTTTGTTGTCTGTCCTGCAGGAATACGAGCTGCTGCACATACTCGATTTCAACAATGTGCGCAAACGCATGTCCGTCATCCTGCGGCGCTCCGAATCCGTGGTGCTCTACTGCAAGGGTGCGGATAACGTGATATACGATCGCTTGCACGGCGGTCAGGAAGATATGAAGGCGCGCACGCAGGACCACCTGAATGTAAGTATACACTCGGAAAATGAGAGCATTTTTCTTGTTTTTCGAATTTCTAAATATATTTTTCTAAATATAAGAAAAAATTGTACTCAAAATTGGATTGGCTTGCCACTAGTAAGTAGAAATACTGCTTGTGGTGGGCAAGTAAAACAAAAATGATGATGCAGGTCTAACGGCATTTCGAAAGACCTCCTAATACTCTCGAAGCTGACGCAAAATGTTGAACGAAGCAGACGCAACACTTTTTTCCATAAATTGACATTCAGTCAGTGCAACGCATGCAATGCCTTGATTGAGAGCATTGCGGCAATTCATTGGGGCAACTCATTGGAACAACTCATTGGGAAAACTCATTGGCGCAGATCATCGGATCGATAGCTTCGGCTGTCAGCCATAGAAAAAAAACATGCAGCAGATTTTAGTCGATTTGATGCCTCTATTTATTGTCTGCTTAGTGGCTATATGTACTTAACTAATCTAATATAATATATAATTGAATATCTGAATAATAAGATAATATAATATTGCGAGTGATTTATTTTCTGAGCGTACATTTTCTCATAACCACTATACGCATTCGCTGCAGAAATTCGCCGGAGAGGGTCTACGGACTCTGGTGCTAGCGGAACGTCAGCTGAGCAAAGACTACTACAACGACTGGCGATTGCGACATCAGGAAGCTTCTCTGTCAATGGATTCGCGCGAACAGAAGCTCAATGCGATGTACGAGGAGATTGAGAGTGACATGGATCTGCTGGGGGTGACGGCCATCGAGGATAAACTGCAGGATGGTGTGCCCAAATCGATATCCAATCTTCAGAATGCGGGCATCAAGATCTGGGTGCTAACTGGCGACAAACAGGGTGGGTAATCCACAAAATTAGCCCAAAACCCATTTGCAATTGACCAGTAATTTCCACAAAATTCCAGAAACTGCCATCAACATTGGCTACTCCTGCCAGCTGCTAACGGACGAACTGGTGGATGTCTTCATTGTGGATGGTAGCTCGGTGGAGGAGGTGGAGAAACAACTGCGTCAGTTCAAGGAGTCCATCAAGATATTCGATCGCTTTCGGCCGGGCGGTGAGTGCTATCCACATACCATTCATATGCCATTGAAAATGATTCATAAATTTTGACTTGCAGGTATCGATAATTATAGCAATGACAGTGGCATGGATCCCTTAAGCGTAACTATGACGCAGACATCCGCCTTTATGCAGGATTCGAACGGTTCAATTCTATCACAGCCACCGCCAGCCATATCGGTGGTTACCTTTAGGTGGGATGCCAAAATTAAGGATAATAAGGGCGGACCGGACAGGTAGAGGGCACTCCAAAAGCAACTATTTCCAAAGCTTCTCCAAGCAAAACCAAAAATCAAAATAAATAAGAACAAATAAATAATTAAGATTCTAGATGCAGTGAAGCTAAACCAGAAATGACACCAAAAGCGCAGCTAGAAAAACACTCTGTATTTTCCGCTAACTCCATGAATGTATCTTTCTTTCTGTCGCTCTCTCTCTTTCTCTATCTCTCTCTCTCTATCTCTCTCTCTTTCTGTCTACTTATTATTTTATTTTTTTTGGTTTTTTAACGATGTTGGTTTGTAATCGAATATTTGTTTTTGACTTACCAATTTACCTCAGCGGCGATCTCTACCGATACTTAGTAGCCTCAGAGTATCAACTATTAGCTAAACATGCATTTATATATTTATATATATTTATTTGTTGTTGCTTAGCAGTAGCATATTGCTGTATTAGTTGAAAGAAAACCAATCCAAACGAATATAGAAAAACAAAAAAAGCAATCATAATTTAATGAATCTTTTAGTGTTCCCAAGGATGTAACCCTCTATTGGTACTTGTTCCGCCCGTCAAGTAAACGAACAAAATATCATAAAACTCAAAACTCAAAACTCAATACTCAAAGTTTACAAATTGTTTTTCGTTACCCTCATAGATTTAATAACTAAATGTGCATTGTTTAAGTATTGCTAGTTTTGTCATCCCAATCATTATTATTTATATGTTGTGCAAGAAAAGTGCGAACAAAACCAAATCGGAAGTTGACAATCGCACAAATCTCATTCCATTCCAAATCAAATACTTATATTGTTGTCGTTCTTGTTCTTGTATTTATTTTGAAACAGTACCAATATACCAATATATGCATATATATCATTAAAAGTAATGCTTATTCATAGCCACACTTATCCAAATATATTGAGAGAACTAGAGAAGTGTAGTGCACTCTCTCAGTCGCGCTCTCTTTCTCTCTCTGTCTCTGTTCTGTCATGCTATCTGTCTAACCTAATGTAATATTAACAAATATAACTCGCTCTCTCTCTCTCTCTCGCTCTCTTTCTGTGTATTTGCTTTTCGCTCTCACTGTTAATTGTTGATCATTGCGTAGCCATCGATTTGATTGATATTGTTCAGTGTTCATTCAACACAATTTTACAATTTTTTCGTTCCACTCACACATACTCAAACACTCACTCACACAACCAAATTGTCATTCATTGAAAGTTCTTAACTAATGTATACTGTCTCTCTCCCACACACACACACCAATGCAGCTCTGAATGTCATAATATCTATGGCGATGCCAGGAAGAGCGTGGACGGAAGACAAACTCCAGCTCCATCTGAAGTGGACGAGTCGACGGGCTTCGCCTTGGTCGTCAATGGCCACTCACTGGTCCACTGTCTATCGCCGGAGCTGGAGTCCAAGTGAGTTCAAAAATTAAATCAACTCAAGGAGTGACTACCTCCTGCTCAACGCTCGCACTTTTCACATGTCCCTTTTTGGCATCGCTTACAGATTCTTGGACATTGCCTCTAATTGCAAGGCGGTGATCTGCTGTCGTGTGACACCGCTACAAAAGGCGCTGGTCGTCGAACTAATCAAGCGTGCCAAAAATGCCGTCACTCTGGCCATTGGCGATGGCGCCAACGATGTCTCCATGATCAAGGGTGAGTACACTGCGCAAATATTCGATATGCATCTGTAACCGTATCTGCATTCTGTTGACATTGATAGCTGCTCACATCGGTGTTGGCATATCGGGCCAGGAGGGTCTGCAGGCGGTGCTATCCAGCGACTATGCAATCGCCCAATTTTGCTATCTGGAGCGTCTGTTGCTGGTACACGGTCGCTGGTCCTACTATCGCATGTGCAAGTTTCTGCGCTACTTCTTCTACAAGAACTTTGCATTTACGCTCTGTCACTGCTGGTATTCCCTCTTCTGTGGCTTTAGTGCACAGGTAAGTTAATGCTCTCAATAAAATCAATCTGATTTAAGTCTCAGAAAATCACCCTGAAACTATTTTCTTGTTTTTCAAAAAGAACTCTAAATATGAAAAACATTTTCAAGTCAATTTCTACCCAGCTGATCAGCTTATCGATCCTTCGCCATATCGAAATGCTCATATTTTTAGATCATCACATTTGCATATTATTATTTTCCGTATTATTCGGTAAAGCTGTTTTATATGAATTGATATTTTAGATATTTCAGTTATTCTTATTCATATTCATATTCATATTCACACACAAATATAAATTTATTGATATGAATCTATCGATTACTGTTGCATATTTAGACAGTGTTCGATCCCATGTTCATATCGGTGTACAATCTGTTCTACACATCGCTGCCGGTGCTGGCACTGGGCGTCTTTGAGCAGGATGTTTCGGATAAGGATAGCGTCGAATATCCGCTCCTCTATACGCCGGGCCTGAAGAGTGAGCTCTTCAACATACGCGAGTTTATCTACAGCGTGCTCCATGGCGCCTTCACATCGCTCATTCTATTCCTTATACCGTATGGCGTCTATAAGGATGGTGTCTCCCACAACGGTTACATTGTGAGCGATCATATGACCCTGGGCGCTGTCGTCGCCACCATACTGATCGTGGACAATACGGCCCAGGTAAGACTACAATGGATGAGATTGTGTGCGTAGTCTTAACCACTCCTCCTTGGCCCCTCCATTCATTTAGATTGCGCTGTACACCTCGTATTGGACCATTGTCAATCATATCACAATTTGGGGCAGCCTCATTTGGTACTTTGTGCTGGACTATTTCTATAACTATGTCATTGGCGGCCCCTATGTGGGCTCCCTGACGCAGGCCATCAAGGATGTAACATTTTGGGTGACCATGCTAATCACTGTGGTCATGCTGATGGCTCCCGTGCTCGCCTACAAATTCTATCTGGTGGACGTGCATCCCAGTTTGTCGGACAAGGTGAGCAGCTGCTTTTCTGATTCTGATTTTGATTCATCCATATTTACAAATTTACGCACAGATACGCCAAAAGTCGCTGAAGAAGATGCAATCGCGCGTCTCCAGCGATGTGCGTCGCACGCCATCCTCGCGCCGCGGGCGACGCTCCGTGCGCTCGGGCTACGCCTTTGCCCATCAGGTGAGAGTGTGGTTTGCGTGGTTAATAGCTCAGCTAGCCTGGACTAACGCTCTCGTTTCATTTGATTTTCATATTTCGCAGGAGGGCTTTGGCCGGCTAATCACATCGGGCAAAATAATGCACAAGCCGCCGAAGGACTTTGCCTTTCCGCTGGGCCTCGGCACCAAGAGGTCGCAGTCGCTTCATAACACTATGGTTACTGGTGGCTCCGTTGATGGCGTGATCGGCAAGCAGATGACGTCCAATGGTCACACTCACATCCCACACACCGGCAACAATAATAATAATAACAACAACAACAACAACACAAATCAGCGACACAATCACATCAATCAAATACATTCGTCAATGGCGGACATTAGGAGCGATGGCTATGGTAGCGTTGATACGCAAAAGAACAACAGCGGCAGCGATGATCTAAGTCCACGGGCTCCCTGCCAGGATCTGGACACAATTAATCTTTAGGCTCGCAACAGCGTCTAGCAGCAGCGACAACAAATCAAACACCAAAAACAACAAAATCGATTTTAAGCGTAGACATACTTAAAAAACAAGCAAACAAAACAAAAAATGGCCACAAACTAATGTATTAGCTTTAGCAGCCATACTTAGAGTGCAAATGCATGGATCCGTGTGTGTATGTGTGTGTGGATGTGTGGATGTGTGTGACACCTTTTTGCTTATGCATACATATATATATTGATCGCTAAGAACCCTATTTATTTACCTCAACTCTAAAGAACACGGTCAACATAACCAAAAACTCCCCATAATTATTTATTAACTTAGTGGCATTTTGATTGATTTATGTGATTTAATTTATACGTTTGTTCTTCTCTTATGTTTAAAGTATCTGCGTTGCATTAGTATTGTAGGATATATATTTTTGTGAAGGGTACTCATTAAGCTTAGAGTTAAGCAAATAGTAACCATTTAAGTATTAGATCCATTGCCCTGTATCCAAACACATCACTTGACACCCAAAATGCAACCAATGAATTGAATTCACATTGTAAGTGAAAGGTATTCGCAGATTCGTTTCCTCTCTCTCTCTCTCTCTCTCACACTCTCTCTTTATATCTAGACATCTCTCTCCATCTCTCTCGTATGTGTGAAAGAATAATGTATAACATGCAGTGTAACCATTACCCGCTCTCTGTCTCTCTCCCACACACTTCCTTTCCCTATCTCCTTCAATGTGTGAATGATGTTTTTTTGCGTGCGTGTGTGTTTTTTAAGATTGAAAACTAAACAGAACCATTGAGAAACTGAAAGTGTACTTACATAATTGTTAAATGTTGTGCTGTGTCTTAAATAAGAAGAGTAATAAGAGAAACTAAACGTAAACCGAACCAGGCCAATTCAACTTACCAATTAGGGTACTCCTTGCGGTACTTGCGAAACAAACTGTAATCACTAGTTAACTATATATAGACATATATATTTACATACGTACTTAATACACATACTTACTCTTAGTTGATACATTATGCTAATGGCCACATATAAACACACACACAAACACTCACACAATCGTACGCTACGCCCACAGTTATGTGTTCCTATCTACAGCTAGATGTAGTTGCTGCTATGTACTAAAAATTGAGCAGTGCGGTCCCCCTAGCTAGAAGCATTATTGTATTTAGCAAACCTTTGCAACTGCAGTGCATACAAGCATACAAAAAAAAAAAATATCAAATTAGAAGACACAGTAATTTGTATATCGTAAGGTGGATGGATATGGGTACAGTATTCGCAATTATGTACGGCATAGAATTATTACTTAATAACAAGCGGGCTGTGGGGCAAACAAAAAACAAAGGATGCGATGGTAAGCAACGCAACCAAGTAGAAAAGTATAAATAATCGTAGGTATTTTTATGCAGTGTACGAATCAATGAATCAACTTTAAGCAAAATTACTAATAGGTCAAAACGCTCCCTTTTGTAGGCGCTGATAAATTTGGGGCATATTTTTGCATGTTATTAAAATTTGTTGGTATCAAATGTAAGAATGAAAATTGAGAAGTTTTTTTTTTTTTTTTGTAATTCTACAAATTTAGACAATTACGGGATTATGCTAAGCGAATTTTAAATGATCAATAAATGCGAAATATTTTGAAAAAAAAAAATTTACCGAATTTTTTTATATCTCCAACCAATCTCCGTTCGCCAAGTGAATGAAATTTTCGTAAGTACTAGATGACCTAGATGACGCCTTAATCCTTTAATGCTCCTAGCGCACCATATGCTTTAAGCATCTGAATGGATTTGACCGAGTTCGAGACAACTTTTGTATCGCCTGCGTGTTCCTAAAAGTATACCGCAATTTTGCTTCTAAAAATCGATGATTTTTTATTGATTAAAAACAAAATGCTGTTTACTTAACAAATCTGCGCACTGTTATTATCTTAAATTATAAAATCTGTATAACTCTTTGTACATATTCATAGATGAATCGATAACACATTTGATTCGCACATACATATACGTATATACGTATGTACATGCCTTGGCATGGTCAGGACACTCCAATTTAAGTACGTTCCACAACAATATACAAATATATATCAGCTAACAATGGTACATAGACATGGATGAGGCATTCGTGGTCGTCCGTCCGTGGTCTGCCTATGCAGAGTTGAAGGCATCGTGTGGCTCTCGATATACATATATATATATATACATATATACATATATATATATATATACATATATATATATATACATATATATATATATATATATGGCATTGATTGCTCTTGGAGCGTCTGGGCAGACAGGCGGGCTGTTTGGTCTGTTGATAACCTTCTGGTAGCTAACCAGGAAAACAGCTTGTCACTGTTGCACATTTAGTGAAAGATCAAATCCGCATCGGGTGCTCCTTTTTGATGCTTGAACTTCGGTTTGTGGGGCTTCTGATAATAGCTTTGAGTAAAGTTTCGCTGCTGCAGCGGCATCAGGGACTCCTGATAATCCTCCTCCTCAATGCGTTCGGTTATGTTCAGTGTCAGTCGCTTGACCTTTTCATTCTCCTCGCGTGTCTTCTGCTCCTGCAGCTTCAGATTGATTACCAGCTGTGAGCTTGATGGTGCAATAAATGATTTAAATTGCTGCTTGCCACCCTTGTTGCCGCGCACCATCAGCACAAACGGCACAGCGCCACCGATGGCGCAGACGACGCCACCGCTACCGTTCTCCGACGCGAGCGCATCTCTGCAGTCAGCAGCATCAGTCCCTGTCGCTGCTACTGTTGCTGCTGCATGTAAATTGTTTACAGCATCCTCCGAGGAGGCATTGGCAGAGATACTGGGGGAGGTGGAGGCGGACGTGGAGGCAGTGGCAACGGCAACAGCAGATGCAGAGGCAGCGGATGCGGCAGTCTTTGAGATCTGTGGGGGATTGCTGCCAATTAGCTGATCGTAGGATTTCTTTTGCAGGCGTGCTGTCATGGGCACGGGTATGTCCTTGGTGATTGCCTTGATTGACGGCTCCTTGAGGCGCTCCTGATACGAGTCAATCGTGATTTTCTCATACATTTGCTCGAACTCAACATCTTCTTTGGATTTGTCTAGCGGCGGCGGTGGCAGCGCTGACTCCACCTCATACTCAGTCCAATCGTTCAACTGATCCACCTCAGAGCCATCAGTTGCCTGACGTTCGCGCTGATTGTTCGATGAACCGGAATCATCTGTTGCCTGTGTGCAAAAGCGAAATACGCAAAGGAAAAGAAAATGTGAGTCTTCCTGAATTGAATGATTGGGATGCTTCATTATGCAACTTACGCCCTCATCCAATTCGCTGATTTCACTAATAGTTGCCAGATCGCTGGTATCTTGTATGCTACTGGCCCTTAGCTGCGGATACAGTTGCTCCTGCAGATTATCAATGGCCTCCTTGGCTGCCTCCAGACTCTTGTAGGGCTTCAGCTTGGGACGCACGGCGGCCAAACAGTCGCGATATGTGTGATCGACGAGTATGGGAAACAGATCCGAGGTATTCTCCGATTTGCTAAACACGGGATGTGATTTCTTGTGCCAATAATAATGCTGAAAGAACACCAGAAAATAGTCCAGCCTGTGTAAAAAGCAAAATGATTTTATCTTTTAGTTTCGAGTTTGAGTTTGACGTATGATTTGAAAGGTAATTACTTTTTGCGTGTCGCCTGGCTAGTAAAGTAGGGTCCACAGGTGTCCAGCAGCATGCAGGCAAGCTTAAGACGGAACAGGCTCTCTGGGGGATCCAGGGGCGAGATGACAGCTTGATCAAGAGTCACGCCCAGCGATATTATCGAGTATAGCGTATTGAGTATATGCGTCGATTCCACAAGCTTATAGTTGTACATCTCGCCCAGATATTTGGCCATTGCGATGCGACGCTGTGACATTTTGGGCGAGTGTATCTCCAAGCCGGCGCGTATATCCTCAAATACATTATCAATGACAATGGTAACCGCTCGCGGCTGATACGAGGTCAGGCCGGCGACAAGATCGGCGAGACAGCGTATGAGCGGAAAGCGTAGCAGATACGCCTTGCTAAGGCACTTGATGGCATAGCCGCTAATCTCCGGATCGTGCCAATTGATTCGCCTCAGCATTTTGATGCAGAGCTCCACATTCTGCTTGCACAGTTTCTCAAAGATTAGATGTCTGATATACTCATGCAAGGGTGGACGGGGCGTCACCTCACGCTTGGCGGACTCGGGCGGCTTTACCAAATAGTAGACGCTCTCGATTTGCGCCGCGTGTCGCGAATCCATCACCGTTGCAGTCTTCATGCGCAGCATTTGATCGAGGAACACATTCATCAGCAGCCGCGAATCGCGGCAGTTATATAGATAAATGCCGCTGACCTCCACAAAGGCACAGGCCATCTCGATGTGATGATGGATAAAGTCGCGCAACAGCATCTTCAGGCAGCCGAGTGCATCAAATTTCTTGAACAGACCAAACTTGACCAGCTCACCAATGAAGCGTACAATTTTCAGCTTTGACTCAATGTTTAGCTGGTTCTTCTTGCGTATGTGCCATTTGAACTCCTTGCGCAACAGATCCGACAAATCGGCGGCAACATCCGTGTTGCACATGTGCACAATCGCCACAAATCGCGACAGATATGGCAATATATCGAGTCGTGTCCGCTGCACACCGAATATCGTCCGGGTTAGCTTCCTTCGTTGATTTTTTGTATTGTAATTGAGCAGAAACTCAATGGCCGCCGAGTCAATGAGCTCCTTGTTGACGCAGTTGAACAGATTCAGCAGGAATACATCAAATTGCTGTCGCATCTGTGACTGCTGTGGCTGCGACTGTGACTGCGACTGTGATTGAGACTGTGATTGTGACTGCGGCTGCGTCTGCGTTTGCGATTGCAGTGGGAAAGAGACAAAATGAATGTTATGAAAATTCATGGAAATAAATCGGTATCTAGAGGCGAGCGGGAATGTTGAATACACTTACCGTTTGAGTTTGTTGCTGCTGCTGTTGTTGTTGCTGCTGCTGCTGACGGCCGAACTCCATGAGAGCGTTGCCCATTTTCTTATCGCTAGCCGGAACCGGCGCTGAAGAAGCAGCTCCATTGGATGTAAGTGGAATAGATGGATCGCCAGTAGATGGGACTGGGGACTGTGCCGCTAGCGAAGGCTGCTGTTCTTCCTGCTCCTTGTCGAGCGTATCGCTGGCAGCCGATGGCGGATCGTCTATGTCGAGCTCCGCATCGATGTTGGCATTGATGGCCTCCTCGGTAAGTTCGCTGGGCTCCTCGAGTGTCTGTAGATCAACTTTGGGTGCCGAAAAGTTGGGCAAAAATTGCCGCAAATCGGGCAAATCGGTGTAAAAGGCACGCGTCTCCTCATCGCCCCACGGATCCAAGGTGCCAAAGGTGGCGCCGTCCAGCATGTTATCAATAACGGTGCCCGGATTACAGCACTCAGACTCCTTGGTCAATTCGGGCAACGGTTCGCCCAGCAGCTCCGACAGCGATTGCGCCGATGCCAGCAACTTATCGAAGCTCGCCTGCATCAGTTCACATTTTTCGCGCTTCTCTTGGCTAATCTCTCCCTTGCACTCCATGGTGCGACGTATGTTCTTCGTCATGTTCATGAGGATCGTCTGCTCTGAGAGGACGTGCTTGCACAGCGCCTTGAAGTAGCCCTTGAGCATGGTGCGCAAATTGAGCTGCTTGTCGGCGCCAAGGAAATCCGATTTGGGCATCTCCACATTATATTTGTCGGCCAACTGTTGTTTCCTCTGCGGCACAAGCCCGGCATATTCCTCGCCACAGTGTCGACAAAAGGACAATATAATTGGGAAATTGCTATGATCATCCTTATCCTGGGCAATTAGCTGCACCAGCACCACGCCAAGCAGCGCCAATCCCGGCTTCATCTGAATAACACCAGAACTGACCAGTTCGGCAAACAGACGCAAATCGACGCGCAATTTACTCGGATTGTTTATCTTCTCGGTGGCCTTCACATTTAGCGCCTTCTGCCACGCCTCCAGGAAATGGGTATCGAAGTCGGCGTAGGTGCAGTGCAGCTTGGATGCCAATGTGATTACAGCTGGCACATCTGTCATCTTTAACTTCGCTTCGGCCAGCGCAGCGCATATTTCCGAAATGTATTTACTCAGATTCAAGGCGGACAGTTCGCGCATCAGTGCGTCCAATTGCGTGGCCGTAAACAGCTTCAGTTTCTTCACAAATGCCGTATTCTTCTTCAGATTCGAGTCGAGCCGTGCAAAATATTTGTCGCCGGGCAGCTCAAAATTGGCATTCTGATTGCGCAGCTGACGTTTGCTGTAGATCTTCTCCTGCAGCTCATCGATGAACTGCACCAACTCGACCCGCTCCTCGAGCTCCTCATCCTCTAATTCTCCATACAACTCATCTACCTCCATCACATCCACAAAAGTGGCGGCAGCATCCAATGTTTCGGCATCCGTCTCGCTGCTGGCGCCGACTGCGCTGCTTGTCGACGATGCTGCTGTTGCTACTGCCGCTACTGCTGTCTCGTTGTTGGCGCTCATGGTACATCGAATTAGCTGTATTCTAATATTTAGAATATATATCCCGTTCAGTTCATGCTGTTCAATCAAACAGTAATTCAAATTTCATCAACTGTCACATTCATATGTGGTTCTTTAATTTTGTTGCCCTCGCCGTCTTTCTTTCTGCCTGTTTCGTTTCGTTTCGATCTGCTTTTGTTTTTGGCGTTAATCGTGTTCGTAGCACACATCGCTCAACTGTGTGTTAGTCATATGTACACACACACGCACGCTGTGGCATGTCGTGCGTGACTATCGTGCGTCAAATATCGATTGTCGTGGCACTGATATGTAATCAGCTTACGCGATTCTTATGGTTATAAAAACTCTCTAAGTTAGCTAAATCGCAAACACAGACAAACAACAAAGCACTTTTCTTTACTATCATGGCACACATGAATCTATCGATATCACGGCAAGTATATAGAATGGCGCCACATTTAAATTGTAATTTTGTGAATTATCTGCACCTAACAAATGTAAATAAATATACGTATTGCGCCCTAGTTTCACACAGTGCCTAAGTAGAGCATTGAACTTAAACACAATTCACACGCTGTCAATGTCATTGGTTTCACAAATTGCAAGACATCAATAACAAACAGCCGCTACTAAGTTACCAACTCAAGTTAAATCAATAATGTGGTAAATATCCAATGTGGAAACCCATTCGAATCGTAATCAGTTGTGGAATGCCAGTGCCAGGCTGCAGGCGCCTTTATTGAACAATTGCAAATGCTCTGCTGGGCAATCGAAGATAGTTTAGCCAGACAACGCAATCCGAATCCGCAGAAGGCGCCTGAAACTCTCAAGAATCTTCTACTGCGGTCAAGTGTGCCCATCGTGAGTCCAACACAAGGCACATTGGATACAATGGCACCACTTAAAGGTCAAGAGATCACCGAATTTCAAAAGCACTCATATCTTGAAAATCGTATATTCGATCATCGTTTGGTCAAGGACAATCTGCTGGACAAATGGCCCACAGCGGATACGAACGAATATAAAGAGCGCAAGGATCATCGCAATCTCATGGAATCATATGTATCCATCTATCATCCAACATAAATGATAATACGCAGCACTACTCACTACAAATTTATATATAATCGAACTACCTAGTAGGCTATGCCTTAAGCTCGAATCCCACATACAATACTTTATTTAGTTTTAAAAACAACTCCGCACAGTTCACATCGTGTACAAAAATTTTATTTTTCTGTTTTTCTTTGTGAATATATTTTTGTTTTCCTGTAGTTGGAATAAATTTCGAGTGCTACAAATTTTGCAGTAGATCATATAGTGTAATAGTTTAGCACGCATCATGTATAATCAGCACAAATCAAACAACGCGTTGCCCACACAGAGCCTCATGTACTCCCAATTGCAGCCGTGGAGCCATGCGGGTGCGCCGCCCTGCATGGAGCCCACCAGCGGTGCGATGGTGCCGACACGCCTGGGTGCCTCCTACGAGACAACGCAACGTCATCCCTGGCGACCCAAGATGGCCTTTGAGATGATCGAGGTCAAGCATCTGCCGGAGCAGCCAGTGACCAATCAGATGACCAAGCCATGCTTTATTCCCAAGGGCATGAAAACGGAGGGCATGACATTCCCAAACCTTGTCACCGGATTCGAGCGCAATCCTCAGCATGCTGCCCGAGCTGCCCTCTACACGCGCTACACAAACAACGAGTGGCACAACAATAACTTGGGCATCTACGGCGAGTCCAACACAAATCGGTAAGTGATTAACACAAACACATTCATCTTTTGGGTTTTTTTTTCGAATTTTTAAGTAATTTTTTTCCAAAAAATCAACAATTTTGTTGCAATGGGATAAGCGAGAACAATGGGGTTCGCTCTGAGTGTACATAGTAAATATGATTCCATAAAATCTTGACCGATTGTTCTTGTTTCTGCTTGGCTTATAGCAACATGTCGGAGCGCATGCGTAATGATGCAGTGCGTCTGATGCGTGAAACAGACGAGACTGCATCGACGGGTCAACGTGATGCTGGACGGCGTCTAGGTGAGCGCGTTACGGACTTGATCTTTTGGCGCAATGAGCTGAATGCGGAGCTGGAGAAGCTCGTTGGCGAGATGTCCGACATTAATGAACTACAGCGGCAGTGTGGCAAGGCCATGTTGGATTTGGAGATTCCACTGCACATTGCACAGGAGTGTCTATTTCATCGCGAGGCACGCCAGGGTATGGAGAAGGTGCATGACAATGTGGAGAAAGCGCTGCTCCTGGAGATCGATAATTTGCGGCAATCGCGCGAACGTCTCAAGGATCTGCACGAGAAGATCGCCAAGCAGGCGATTGATTGCCGCGGTGCCCAGCAACTGCTAGAAGTGAATGTAACCCGAAAGGAATCAACCATGGGCATAGACACGATGTGCCATCGGCTGAACAACCACAGTCGCGGCATCACCTACTACGGTGGCATCGAGAAGTACGATCCCACTATCAGCACACAGGACTCCTGGGCACTAGCCAGCAGCGAGGATGTCAAACGGTAGGTTTCTTTGTATATATACATATATAAATATATATTCCATCCGATTGCTGATTGCTCATCAATGCACTTGCTCGGAATTTTGTTGGTTTTACCTCCAAGGTCGAAAATTTCATTATTCAGAGATCTATAAAAAAAAATAGTAATAATTATTCAAAATCAGAAATGCTGCATTTTGAAACCCTGTCGAGATTTAGGACAAACTCTTAATTGATCCAGCATATCGATGGCATTTACAGATCTCAGGCGGAGCGGGCTAAATTGTCGCAGCTGCGCAGCGATGCACAGAATGTGGTCAATGCCGTTGCCTCCGCGGTGTGGGACTTCTGGAGCAATACGAACAATGCCTTGGATAGGCGGGCTCAGGATATGTCCGGAGCCAAAAATCGTGTGCAGATGCATCTGCAAAAGGTGCAGCAGGAACTGTTCGATATGGAGAAGCATCTGTTTCTGCTGCAGAAGGCCATACAGGATAAGTCGAATCCGCTTAAGGTGGCACAGACGCGCCTCGAGGCGCGTTCCCATCGCGAGGGCATGGAGCTCTGCAAGTAAATCAAGGAAAACATATCATCCAAATGTATCATGTCTGTCTGACCAATGATTTATTCTTTTTAGGGATACGGTTCACGATCGACTTGTGGTTGAGGTGCATGATTTGCAGGGCACTGTCGATGTGCTACATCACAAGTTGCAACAGGCGGAGGCCACACATCAGTCGCTGCTGAAAACACGTTGCATCCTGGAGGAGGACTTGCGCAACAAAGTCAACGCCTTGTTCATCGATCGTGAGAAATGCATGAGTCTGCGGCGCTCTTTCCCATTACCAACTTGATTCGTTATTGATAAACTTTTCGAATTATTTATTATTTAAAAAAATTGTATCAAGCGTCCATATCCACTGAAGTCAAATATATATCCTTCATTCTATTCGATTGTGCTTTGAACAACCCACTATTTTTGCAGAATTGTAATGAATATCGGTAAGAAGAATGCTTGCTTTTGTGTATCGATATGCGCGACATCAAACGAACAAGAACTATTATATTCGATAGTTTCATCATATCGATATCATCCTCGGCCATCTATCTATATAAAGGCAGTAAATAGCTTAATACATCGCCGTCGACGTGATATTGGCGTATCAACAAAGTTTGTAGCAAGTGCCGTTTTTGTTCTCAGGTAATTAATAATTGTTTAACCTATCTTAATTTGCATAACTTGTGAGCTGAAAGCAGGGACTATTAATCATTCGCCTCTTAAACAACACGTAAATGAATTTTACCCAAGTGCTGTTAAAAAGGCATCTATGTTTTTGTTTTGCCGGCAACCAAAAAAAACTATCCACATATAAATTTAAGCATAGCCTGAAGTATTTAAGATTTATCATACCGATAGCATCAGCTGTGTTTGCGCTTTTATCATTTTGATTTCAATTTCTTATTACTAATTGAGCTGTGTCTTTTTGTAAATTTGTTGCCGGCTCCAACGGGAACGGAACTTCTGACGTGTTCCATTCCCATGGATGGTAAATAATTGTTAACAGAATTTTTGTGCATTTCAGTGGAACATCCAAAACAATTAACGTTATAATATAAGATCAGAAAACACACACCCAACGGGAGGAGCTGACAGGGCGGACAGACGGTGAAAATGCGTTTCATGATCATTGCTTGCCTCATTATTGGGGCGCTGATCAACTACGCTGCTGGCGTTGATACAACAGTTTTCAAGACGTGCGAGCAGAGTAGCTTCTGCAGGTAAGCAAACACATATTTACAAACAGCGCACAAAATGTCGGTTGACTTTTAAGTTGCTCATAAATACATACATCTGTGATAGTGTAATTCCACTTTGGTAAGTGATTTTTATTGCCACTCAAAAAATCTAAATTTAATATCAATAAATTAAGCACATTCTCAGATCTTAGATATCTCTTATCTTGTACCCGTACAAAACAACTATATATCACATTTGAATAAATGCAATAAATTTTAAACTTTTAGACGTTCGCGCAAGGTGCAAAGCTCGGGCAGTAAATATGCTATCATACGGGGCACAGTCAATACGTACTCCGACTCGTTGACCGCTGATTTGATCAACAAGGAGAATCATCATCAGTTCACATTGAAGCTGGAGGCGCTGGTTGGCAACACGTTCCGTTTGCAAATTGATGAAAAGCAACCGCTGCGGCCCCGCTATCGTGTTGAGCATGCACTCAAGGGCGAACCAAAGACGACACGGATACGCGTCCAGGAGTCGGATGAGCTTTCGATTACGGTTGGCACTTCCAAGGCTGTCATCCATGGCGATCCATTCCGCATTGATTTCTATGAGAAGGATGTGCTCGTCGTGGCGGTGAATGCCAAAAATTGGCTATACTTTGAGCATCTGCGCAAGAAGGCACATCCGCACGCTGAACCAGCGGATGGTGGATACGATGACCAGCAGCAGCAGGAGAATGCCGAGGCAGCACAGCCCGCGGGTGAAACGGTTGATGATCCAGGCGCATGGGAGGAGAATTTTAAAACGCATCACGATGCTAAACACCGTGGACCCGAGGCAGTTGCTCTTGATTTCTCATTTCCAGCCGCAGAGGTGCTATTTGGCATACCCGAGCATGCGGATAGCTTTGCGTTGAAATCAACATCCGGCACGGACCCCTATCGCCTCTACAATTTGGATGTGTTTGAGTACGCACTGGATAGTAAGATGGCCCTCTATGGCAGTGTGCCAGTGTTAGATGCTCATGGGTAAGTCGTATAGAACTGTTTGTGCTTATTGCAGATTGAGGAACCCAATCAAAAATGAACTTCATATTCTCGATAACAATAATATAATCACTTCAATTGCAGACCCGAACGCACTGCCAGCGTCTACTGGCAGAATGCAGCCGAGACCTGGGTGGACATCTATACGGCCGAGACGAATGTGGTGTCCTCGCTGGTTAATTTTGTTTCTGGTTCGCGAAAATCGACGACGCCATCGGCACACTTTATGTCCGAGTCGGGCATTGTGGATGCATTCATAATGCTCGGACCCAAGCCACTGGATGTGTTTAAGCAATATGCAGCGCTAACCGGGACACATCCACTGCCGCAGTTGTTCTCGCTGGCGTATCATCAGTGCCGCTGGAACTACAACGATGAGCGCGATGTGACCTCCGTTTCGGCGAAGTTCGATGAGTATAATATGCCCATGGATACCATGTGGCTGGACATTGAGTATACGGATGACAAACGCTACTTCACCTGGGACAAATTCAAATTCCCCGAACCACTGACAATGATAAAAAATCTAACCGATCTCGGCCGCCATTTGGTGGTCATTATTGATCCGCATATTAAGCGCGATACTTCCTACTTCTTTCACAACGATTGTACCGAGAATGGTTACTATGTGAAGACGCGTGAGGGCAGTGACTATGAGGGCTGGTGCTGGCCTGGTGCCGCCAGCTATCCGGACTTCTTCAATCCGGCTGTGCGCGACTATTATGCCAGTCAATATCATTTGTCCAAGTTCAACACGGTTACCGAGAATGTCATGATCTGGAACGATATGAACGAGCCGTCTGTATTCAATGGACCCGAAATTACTGCACCCAAAGATCTGGTACATTATGGCAACTGGGAGCATCGCGATGTGCACAATCTGTACGGCCATATGCATATCATGGGCACCTTCGAAGGCCTCCAGCAACGTGATCCCAACCAGCGTCCATTCATATTAACGCGTGCTCATTTCGCTGGATCGCAGCGTTATGCGGCTATTTGGACGGGCGATAATAAGGCAGATTGGACGCATTTGCCATTTTCGATTAAGATGTGCCTGACGGAGGCCGTTGCCGGTTTCTCCTTCTGTGGCGCCGATGTCGGCGGTTTCTTTGGCGATCCAGATATCGAGCTACTCGAGCGCTGGTATCAAGCCGGCGCCTTTCTACCCTTCTTCCGTGCTCATGCTCATATCGATACCAAGCGCCGCGAGCCGTGGCTCTTCCCCGAGCGTACACGCGAGATCATCAAGGAAGCACTGAAGATACGCTATAGTTATTTGCCTTTGTGGTACACAAGCTTCTATGAGCTGGAGAAGACGGGTGAGCCGGTTATTCGGCCAATGTTAACCCACTATCCGTCGGACAAGGAGACTTTTAGCATTGATAATCAGTTTCTGGTGCAACATCGTCTGCTTGTCCGTCCCGTCATGCAGCCGGGTGTTAGCAAAGTGGATGTCTATTTCCCAGCTGTTGATGACAAGAAGCATGGCGATTATTGGTACGATGTGGATACGTTCCAGCGACAGGAGCGTAGCGGCTACGAGAGCATACCAGTTAACGAGCATAAGGTGAGTCCGCATTATCAGCTGCTCGCTTGTCGCACTTAACAGCAGTCGCAAACTTACATTTTCCACAGATACCCGTTTGGCAGCGTGGCGGCAGCATTGTGCCAAAGAAGGAACGCCCGCGTCGTGCCTCGACGCTCATGATCAACGATCCGTACACATTGGTCATTTGCCTGGATCGTCACGGCAAGGCCGATGGCACCCTTTATCTGGACGATGAGAAATCTTATGCGTATCGCCACGGCAAGCACATCTATGTGAACTATGTGTTTGCTGAGAATCAGCTGACCAATCGCTTCATTGGCAAGCCCCATTACCGTTCCGATGCTTGGCTCGAGCGCATTGTAATTGCTGGGCTGAAGAATGTGCCCAGCAGTGCCACCATTACGGTGAATGGCGTCTCCAAGAAACTGAAGGTGGAGCAACGCAATGGGGCTATTGTTGTGCGCAAACCGTCCATCAAAATGGATGTTGACTTCGCTCTGAAGCTGAACGCGTAGTTCTGGTATTAAACGAAATTATTGTGCTTGAAACCCGGCCAGCACGTAGGATTCAATTTTATCCTCTCTATTTCCTATCTTTATTTTTATTCCATGTATGCTTCTAGTTAATTAAAAGTTTTTTATGATTGCGAGTCCACTGTGGACATTCGTTGCGTGTAGCCAAAGGCGAACATAAATTCCAATAAATAAATGATTCCTCTGCGAGTTTGCTCCTTGAGCAACTGTCTGGGCCAACCTTTGCAAAATCGTATTTGTTATTGTTACTTGCGGTACAGTGCTATATGGAATACCTTAAATAGCTGAGCATCTAATTGAGTCATTTTATATCTAAAATGCTCGGGAAGATTAAAAACACCACCAAGCAAGTTCGAAAAATGTAATTTTTGGGATCATAGTACACATGGCAAAAGAAATATTTAGCCTGTCACAAACTTGGCAGTTAGGTTGACCTGAAAAAAATATTTCTAGGCGGCCTATTGGCATTCTACTTTATGCACCCGGATAAAATCAGTCGAATTCGAGCGTGGGCAAATTAACGCTCACCGAGCAAACGCTTAATCCCATCATTGGGCAGCGGCGGGCGCTCAGGTTCCTCAAAAATTACATGGGTAATCGCAGCTTTGGGAGCCGCTATTGGGTTTACTATCGTCCGCCGGTAAAGTTGGCCGTCCTCTTGCAGACCGATGCCAAATCATTGGATTTGCAGTCTTCCAGTTCCAGTGGCAGCGACGATGATTGCTTCGACCGTATCCAGCGCTATGGAGAAGCTTATACGGTGCTCGAGAAGTGCAACGAGTAAAATTACAAGCAAATGGAATAGACAATCTTTATCATTTATTTTTAATTACTTAAGATGCTCCGTATTCTCAGCATATCCATCGAATAATTCCAATAGAATTTAAGAACTTTTTGTTAGATTTAGTTTCTTTTTCTTTTCACATTTTACTCGTACAACATGTTAATTATATTTAAATTGATCGAATCTTCAATTATTTTAATAAGACATTAACTAAAATACTACATTATAATATTGATTTCTTAAAAATACAAAACGAATATTTGAAAATCCAACGCACATTCGAAATGTTCCTGTAAGTTCAAAGTCAGTTATTAATTTTAAATTAATCACATATTTTAAATTTATATTTACATATATGCGTCTCTTGATGAGAAAGTTGAGAAAGATTGTCATAAAACATTTTCTAAAAGTTTATATGTTAATTTTAAAAGCAACTTATTTATAAAAAAAATATATATATAGCCGACTCCACATATGTATATACCATCTGCTTCTTTGCAAACTAGTTTTATTTACCAAGTCTATTACTACGACATAAAGCTGTCATTGGAACTATCGGTCAAAAGATAAACTCTGGTGATTCAGGGATAAATAAGTGAAAACATTTCACGGGCATTACTTTATACAATTTGAACCGATTTTCCATGATTTGACCTTTAGACTAATGTATTTTTGTATAGCGTTTTTTTTTTTTAAATCTTTAAATTTAAAATATTGTATAGATCTTAATTTTGTATCTATTTATTCGAAGCTTTCGACTATTCTAGCGACCACCATGTCAATGGTGTGGATATTCATTAGAATAATTACCATTTGGTGGGGTAAGTCGAACATTTCAAACACCGGCAAACTAATTCATTAGGCGTCTGCATCGAACAACAAAACTCGGAAAAAATGAAAGAAATGAAAAATCTGAGAAAGCGGAAAAAAATATTGTGAGCCGTAAAATCAAATGTAAACCGCGAACGGACCTCAGCGTTGATTGTCCTTGATGAATGATGGGCCGGCGAAGTGATGAACTGACTCTGAATGATGCATGGACTCAAAACGAGGGTGATACCGGTGCCGTTGTCATCGCTGGGGGTGGTGGTGGTGGTGGTATTGATGGTGATGGTGGTGGTGCTGCTGCTGCTGCTGCTGCTAAAAGCATTTAGTAAAACTGGAAGAAACAAAGTTTAAAATCTAAACGGGAGGCACATTGCAATTTATATGCAAACAAACAAATAAGCCCGACAAGCCAACAACAACAAGGACAACAACAACAACAACAACAACAACAACAACAACAACAATAACAATACCAGCAACGCATACGAACCAACTAACTAACCAACCAACCACCCAGATCCAACCGGAGAGTTGATGCCACCCGAGCCCATTGTGGCTTTCTCTCTCTGTCTCATTTTGACTGCTGCCGGCTGCTGCATGTCCTCAATTCCCATTCCCATTCCCAATCCTCTTGTCCTTCATCGCCTCCGCATTCCGCTTTCTCCTCCTCCGGCGCCATTCGTTCGTTCGTTGAACATTTCAATCAACGCTCGAGTGAAAATTGAAAAAAATAAAGGCAAGGATAATGTGACTGAGCGGGTGGACGGGGGGGGCGGGGTAAAAAAATCAGAAGCAGGAGCAGGAGGATGGGGAGGAGCAAGAGGCAGTCGAGTTGTTCGCTGCGGTTGCGTCTATGGTCCTATGGTTTCGAGTGGGTGGTTGGTTTGAGGAGTGAATGTGTGTGTGTGGGCGCTACCTAAGCGGAAATGGATGCGCAACACTTAAGTGGCACAAATTGTGTGGCATGTGTGGAGACGTTGGGCGCGCATTCAAACTATCCACAGATTGCGAGATATACTCGTTTACTATAATATACACATGTGCATGATGTCGACTGCCAGGATGTGAGGATGCAAAGACGTGGCCAGGTGAGGCAGAGCGATGCCAGCAGGCTGCAAAATTTGATGGATAATAAAACACAAATTTAGCGGCTTACACAATGCATATCACTGTGAGTGAAAATTGTCAACGTAGCAGCAGCAGCAGCAGCAGCAATGTAGTTGTCAATTTTGCAAAACAACTGTAGCGGTATTAGTCTAATTTACAGGTTGACAACAATGCGAAAAGAAGTGAAGTCTGGCAGCTGTGCATTTTGTCGGGTTGGAAAGGAAACACAGTTAAGTTTGACAACAATGAGTGAATATTACTTTTGCAATGTTATCAGTGTGGAGAAGATGTGCAACGATGCGTTATAATAAATAAGACTTTGAAATATTTCAAGCTATGAAGTTAGGCAACGTTGCAATAGAAAAAAATTACCTAAAGCATATTGAACTGATGAATTTGAACAAATGCGCAATGAAGTTGGACAACCTGGCATCGTAGTATTTAGTAATGATCCATGTGCATTTTGGCAACGTTGCTCGATGTTGTGCAACATTCCAGCAATGTGGCATTGCAACTGGAATGGATTTCACTTAGAAATCTAGATGCTGCTGCATTGTGCCACAGTGGAGGGACACCCCATTGGCAACAGCCGCTGTTACACGGTGCGTTCCCCTGCCCCGCCTTCATTGCCATAACAACCGTTAACCGAAAACACATTTAAAATCAGAGCAAACCAAACAAATTTCATAAAAAGGAAAAAGAAGCAGTAGCAAAAAAAAAAATGTATATGCGACGACCAACAGCAAATCCAAAGTGTAAACATTCACAGCCTTTGTGTGGAGCCACTCTGAGAAATAGGCAAACAAAGGGCGGGGGAAGCGGGGCGGTGGGAGCGACATGATAGAGGAACGGGGGAGGTATGCTGCCTTAGGAGCTGATGGGGAACAGTAGACAATGCGGCTCACAGGCAACAGCTTCCTTCCGAGCTGACGCGCTGCGTTGGTTTCTGATCCAGCTCCTGCTACTTCTGCTCCCGCTGCTGCGGCTGCTGCGGCTGCTGCTCCTCTGACGTTTGATGTGCAGCGCACACGATGAAGTGTGTGTGTGTATGTGTGTGTGTGTGCGAAAGGTGTGAGGGAATGTGGGATGGGGATTTAGTGGGGTGGTTACAAATCAAAAAGGGAACACGGCTAAATGGGGATGCGGAAGGGGTTTGCGGCTTGGAAATGTATCTCTAACAACGCACCCAACGACTGAGTGACTGAGTGACAAACGGCACCAGCTAACACGCTATTTAAAAATGAAAAATAAAATGATAATAATAAAAAGAAGAACAAACAAAAGGAAACAAGAATGCTGTAGTCGAAAGTGCTCGACTAAGCGATACTCTTAACTCTTCAGCCCATGCTTAGATTGCCAAATTGATTTTTAAGAAACCCAAATATATATATGAACACATATATATGCATATAGCTTGTTTACTCTATTCTACTATTCGATCTTGATGACAGTTAATATGGTGACAAGATATATTACATGTCAAGTTGAAGCACCATTGAAATTGTGGCTTTTATTGCTGTCGCACACGTCCAGATCGACTCGGCGGTTGATGCAGCTGCATCCGTCTGCCAGTTGCATACTTTTGCACAAATTCATTATAGCCTTTTTCGCCGTTTTCAATGTGTTCCGGATATAAAAAGAAGTAACAAAAACAGGCGAGATGATAGAAAGAAACGTCATGGATGCGGCTGCGGATGCCACACACATTGCAATTGCTTGGCAACACCCGCAGCAGCAGCAGCAGCAGCAGCAGCAGCTGCTGCAACAACGTCGACTGAGATGGGTAGTCCTTTGGGGGTGGTGTCGCTAATGAAGTCGCAAACAGGCAGCCGTTGTCGACGCTTTGCTGTTTTGCATATTCATTAAAAAATAAAAACAAAAAGACAATAAACATGTTGGTTGGGTGGCAGTGCTAGACTATCAATTACCCTGCCACATGCTGCATAAATATATACATACATACGCACACAATTCGACATGCACTCAGCGAAAAAAAAAAATCCTCTACCTAAAATGGAAATTGTATTTAGTGGCAAACATTTTTCTAATAAAAAAGGTTTGTCCGAAATCGAAAATTGTAAAATTATTGAGCTCTTTTTCCTCTATTTTTAGAAATATTTTCCATAATCTCGAAATACATTTCTGAAATTCAGAAAATATAAATGACTTCTATATTAGATTTAGCTGTCATAAAGTTTAGAGTACGTACTTGGGAAATCATCCAACTCGAAAACGATGGGTGCTTGAATCTCCGTAAGTTTTTGAGTTATTGGCTCTGCGAAATCTTAAAATACTAATGTTTAATAATAAATATAGATAAACAAAAGCTGCTTTAAGAATTCTTCTATTTATGCACATATAGAAAATAACTCTTGGGGAAATTTAACATTTCTTTTTTACTTTAAAGTAATTTTTGTAAATCTACTTTTTGAATAATAAGCTGAGGTGACCTTGTCGCCAAAACCATGGCGAGTTTCCAATTCTAATTTCAATTTATTTTTCGGAGTGTGCATTTTTGCTTAAATTTTGAAATTACTTAAGTTAATGTCATGAATAATGCTCAAAGTGAAACCAGAGACTTTCCATTTCGTTTTGTGCCAATAATATGTTTGAGTCTCTTTTAGGCACCATGCTTTCCCAAGCTCCAAAGGGAAACCGATGACAAAGCAAGATTCATATAAGTTCGTATATAGATTGAACATTAGCTCGCCTGTTATCAGGGGGTTTACCAAAAGTAACGGTTCCAGTTAAGAATCTAATCTATCCAAAGAAACTATAAGTATCCTTACCTGTCATTAAATTAGGCGCACATACCAGATTAAAGAACTGAATCTTGAAAATTATGGTAATCGATTCTTATCGGTATTGGAAAAACGAAGGAAGTTATCGATGAAGTGAATTAAACTTGATTTGCCTAAGTTTTACGAGAACTTATATATATATATGTTGCACATATGAAGTCTCTAGCAAGTGACATTCCTACACAAAAACGGACAGACGGACAGGCAAGACTAGATCGACTCGACGGCATATGCTGATCAATAATATATATATGTACATATGTATATGGAGTATGTGTTCGGAGAGGCGCCAATCAGTATGTTACATACTGTTGCACAACTCCATTATACCCAATGGGTTCAGGGTATAAGAAGTATAACGCAGCTCTAAATGCTCGCATCCGCACGCCTTTATTTCAATAGAAATTATAAGCTTGTGGCACTACTAGACAATAGCAGGTCTGTCTGTTTTGGCAACATGTTGCCCATTTCCACTTTCCAATTCCATATCCGGTATCATTTTCATGAGCGTCTTTTGTTCGCGTTGCTAACCGGCCGCCAGCCACTGGCCGGTTATAATAATAAGTTTGCAGTGAAGCTTGGCAGCGTTGCATGTGAGTCGAGGATAAGTACATATACATATGTATGTGAATTCTACCGTTACATGCTGCAGAATTTTGGCAACGCAACGTTAAGTCACTCAAATTTGTGGGAAATTCAAATCAAATTATACCAAATTTGAATGAAATACGAAACCATTTCAAGGTTCCCATCAGACATCGAACAAAGTGCATGTTGCACCAATTTCCAATAGATACTGAATTAATAATGGTGAACGTACGTATCAAATTAGAATTGAGTATTTGGAGCAGAGTGACGGCAAAAGCCGCTTGATTTTGAGAATATCAGGCATTCATTCGGATTGGGTTTGGACAACAATGGTGTCCAAATTAATCCATGACAAACTCAAAATCATGAAGCTTTTGCTGTTATACTTGGCTTTCGAATGTTATTAAATAAATAAACTATATGCTAAAATCGAAAAAAATCAATTTCAACTCAAAAAAAAACCAAAAAACTGACTCAAACATGAAATGCAACAGCGTCGCACCGATCTGCCAGTTAAGCCATTCTTAAAAGATAATACGTAAGGTTTGTGGCGCCTCGACTGCAATTCGCGTGCGAAAGCATGCAACGAGGGTGGCTCGATTGCTGCCGCTTTGGCTTAACACTTTGCTGCTGCTGCTGCGCACCACCAGCAGCAGCAGCAACCAACAGCAACCAACAGCAGCAGCAGCAGCAACAGCCAAGAGCAACACCCACCCAAAACTTCTGCTTCGTTTCATTTTGAAACAAAAAAAAATAAAAATATTTTCGTCGATTTTAAAACCGTGCCGAATGCTTGAGTTGGCTCGGGCTCGGGCTCGGGCTCGGGCTCGGTCTACGGCTCGGTCTCCAGCTCGGGCTCAGGACTCGCGTCGGTGAAATGGATTCCGATTCGAATTCGTTTGGCGTGCGCCGTGCGCTGTCCGCTGTGTGCTGTGTGCTGTGTGTCCTCGACGAGAGTATGCCGCATGCGGCATGCGGTTGTCTCGACTGCCAGACATTCATTTCATTTGATTTTTAACTGTCATCGACGGCAGTTCAGCTCAGTCCACAACACTGACGACGACTCAAGTGCCCAGTCAACGTGACAATCACAGACAACAGTGCAGACCCGGTTCTGAGTCGGATTCTGATTCTGATTCTGATTTTTGGCCAAAGCTCTTTTGCTATATACCATTTGTGCAACTCTTTTTTGTTTTGTGGTGTCTCGTGAATGTGTCAATTAGTTTGACAAGTGCAACAAAACATAAACAAATTCTTGTTCGGTGCATAATCGAAGATCAAGTGGTAAGCATTTCCCCAACAATTAATATAAACTTAATATTATTATATTAACAAATTATCGCAAAATATAATGTTTTGATTCCTCTTTACATATTTTTAAATATATTTATTATCATTGTATTTAATTAAATAAAATGAAATACACTCTGTCTAAGAACACACTCATGATTTCAGCTTAAAATTCTTCATAATGAAAAGTTCTTAAATCAAGATTTTGTTTTTAATTTTGCCATTTTCTTTATCTCTGTCCAACTGAAATCCATATGCAATTAACCATTCTTAAGTGAGTCAGTGACCGATCTTCAAATATCAATCAATGTTCTGTGATCCATATTCAGAAAGTACCCATTTCCGTTATGAACAACCTATGAACTTAATAAACTTTGACCAATTCCAACAAGGATGGTATTTTAACAAAATGCGAGTTTTCAAATTAAGTTGCGCTCTTAATTTAATAGCCAAACCCAGATCAAAAAGCTTTTGAATATCGGCATAGTTTTGACAATTTTGAAAAAAGTTTTAATATACAGTGAGTGACAGCTCAAGTGGACCAGGGTCAAAGAAAATAAGTAATTGCCTGCAACTTATTTGGAACAGGTACATTGTGGACACCTAAGTGCAGGTGGGGAAACCTCAGTTTATTAGGGTCAAACATTCATATTGGTGGTTAATACAGGCACCTACCATCGGTTTTTGGAGTTTTTGAAAAATAATGAATGTTTTTTCTTTGACTTGAGTCCACTTGAGCTGTCACTCACTGTCTATGGCTCTACAGGAAGTCATTTTACTAATGTGATAAGAGTGATAAACCTATTCAAAGGCTAGATAAAATTACATCCACTCAATAGTAACTGTGGGAAGACAAAGAAACATTTAAATTATATTCTGAAAATTATTAATGGGAAAAAAAAGAAATCACATGTGATATATGTATATATTTAAGTTTTTAATATACTTAAATCCATTTCCAAAAATATTCTCAACATATTAAATTTCCTAAGCTCGTGCCACAAACAAGCCACTCAACCACAGATGAGTGGGCAAGGGCTGAACAAGTTCCAAATAAAACACAACTCAACCCTAAATTGTGAAATCTCATATCCTTGAATATCCTTGAAATCCTTGAAAGCATAGCAATTGCAAAAATTATTTAAGCATAACTCATAATAAAGCACAAAATGCAGCCAAGCGTCCAAGGATTGCAGTAACGCAGACAGACTCATACACACACATACATATACACACACACACTCACACACACACCCCAAAGAGACACACATCAATCTCATGGAGATGTCGTCGAAAAAGGGTTCAAATCAAATTCGATTAGGGTAACGATGTGTTGGCTCCCATGTGTTTGGTCTCATGGCCAGAACCAGGAGCAGGACCAGGACCAGGACCCGGACCCGGACTGAGGGCGAGTTAAGTGAGAGTTTGTCAAATTTACAGGCACAGAGCTACCCCGAAAAGCATGTTGTGCATTTGTCCTGCAGGTCCAGGACTAGCACACATGCCACACACACACACACACACACAGGCGCCACAAGTGGCACATTATTTTAATTCGCAGTCAAACGTTGTAACGTTTACACCAACGACAACAACAACAAGAACAACAATGACAACACTTTAACAACAATTTCAACGTTGTGTGTGTGCGTGTGTGCATGTGTGTGTGTGGGGGCGGGGCACAGCTAATAGACAGGGGCAGTCACCAACATGTGGCATGTGGCACAATGCACAAAGTTTGGCCATAGTAGGTAAACAGCGTGAACAACTCAATTAAAGCGTTCCCAATTGGGCTCCCAGTCATTTGACTCCAACTGATTTGGAACATTTTCGAATGGCCTCAGTTTAAAATACATTTATAAATACTACTAATAGTACTAATTGGGCGCCAGCTAAGATCATTATGCTTATAGTAAACATTATAAGAAACCTTGGCGTGGAAAAATCTTGTACCAAATCCTTGATGAGTACGACAGTTTGGAAGCTCTTTTAATGGTTATTAATAATTTTTTTTTTTAACAATACTTCAATTTCAAAGTGTCAGTTCGAATAGACTCATTTCCAATAAGATATCGTTCTGAAAAATCGCTTGTTAAACAGTCAATCTATAGAACTATATATATATAATATAATGCTTTATAATATTATGCATTTTTAGAGCACCGGCTTAACTATATTGATCAGTAACATATATAAGATGATATAGCTCTTGATTTACAGAGTAACAGCTGAGGCAGCTGAGATCACACATATGTACATATTGAGAGCGTAGCCCGTTGGGCCTTTGAAGTACCGTTGCAACTGTTGCGGCAAGGGTTGCTGCACGCGTCTGCTTGCGTTGACCCTTCGCAACCCAAAGTTGAGCCGCTAAGCCTTGTTTGATATGCCTGTAATTATGTTATAAGGTTGTTCCCGCAAAGTGACAGTTAAGTGGATGTGCTTGTCTCCATCTCCCTCTCCCTCTCCCCTCTCTCTCTCTCTCTTTATCTCGCTTTCTCTCCATCTCTATGTGTGTGTGAGCTCAGCTGAAACAAATTTCATTGAGGGTTGGCCGCAACGGGGTTGGTTTGATTTATGATTAAAGTATAAGATATACATAAATATATATACATATTTATATATAAATATTTTTGCATATATATATATATATATATATATATATACACTCTGCGAAACTCGATCAAAGGCACTCCATTTGTGCAATTTCTTTCTGTTCCACAATTGTTAGCTATGCAAAATACGTTTTAAATAAAAAATAAATTAAATTGATAATATTAACAGAAAAATGTTTATTCAGATTAAAAAAAAAACAAAAATTTAATGTACATATAGAAATAAACAATAACAAATGAATAATGTGTCCAGCCTCCAGAATTGTTTGATTCGGATTTGGGTTCAGTCCTTAAGGAAAGTCTTTCGTAGCTGCTCAACTGTCTCAAACTGCCGATTACCCACTTAAGCTCGCCCACACAGGTGTCCCCACATATTCGCTATGGGATTCAGGGCGGGTGATCTTGCTGGCTACTCTAAAAGCTTAAAATCCTAAACCCGAATCCAGCCAAGACTGCAGCTGTATCCTGCTGGCATAAGAGATTTGGTCCAACAGATTTATATAATCCTCCGAGTTCATACGTCTTGAAATTATACATCTAAATTGGTTCTTTTAACATTGTTTAATGTAGTTAACATCTTATGAATAACTGAAGCCGATCGAAGGAGTTTAATTGATATTTCCCTCTTGTTCGGTGCAGTATCCTTGTAAGCAAGGATCTCAGCTATATGCTGAAGCGAGAGTATTTTTGCCTATCCCAGTCCAAATGTTTGTATGCAACTTATCTAATATCGAGCTATAAAATATTAAATAAATATATTTATTTTATTATCCTATTCATAGAAATTCCTTATAACGCCCCACTTACTTTTCCCAAGGCTTGAAAGTGACTGCCTTTAATCGAATTTCGCATCGAAACTAGCTAAAAAAAAACACAAATTAGCAAAAATCGTAGAAAAAACTAACGGAACTTTCACTCCAATGAATCAGAGCAATGTAAGAAGAAGTACCGTTATAAAATGCATAAACCAGGTCCCGTTAGGCTTGGTACAGTTTTTAGCACCAAAAACACGAGTCGCAGAATGTATCTATATATGTATATACAGTGCGAGGCAGCTCAAGTCAAAGAAAAAAAATAATTCAGTCTTTAAATTTCTCAGTTTTCTGTGGGAAATATTTTCGAATGTCTGATTGGTTTCTGGGCTTAGGAAATGAAGGACATTTTTCGCGCTTCATCTGCTACTTCATGCGGCAGGTACATATTCCAGTGTGAGCGGGGAGCCGCAGAAATATCTAATTTGCTATTTTTTTTTTCATTATGAAATTAAGGATCGAGTTGACATCGTTTTTGGGCGTTTAATATTATTGATTGCTTGCAATGTGCAGATAGATATAGAGAGAGAGAGAGAGAGAGAGAGAGAGAGAGAGAGAGTAGAAAGAGATTCTTTTTAACATAACTCCCGGAAATCTGTGACTGGAATAAATTTATCTAATTCGAAAAGTTCAGATGTTTTCTACTATCTCTCTCTCTCTCTCTCTCTCTCTCTCTCTCTCTCTCTCTCTCTTTGCCGCTCTCTTTACATAATATTAATACTATCAGAATATTACGAATCTCTAATCATTAAATTTTTTTTTGTGGTTTAATTTCAGTTATTTTCTGGGTTTGCTTAATCCTTGTAGTAAATGTTGGGCAATTTAATTTTCATTTTTCACTTGAATTTTTGACTTGGCTAATAATTTTCATTTTAAATTAATTATTTCTTATTTAGTTGAATTTTATTTGTAATTTGCTACATTTATTTTTTAAATTATAATCTGCATAACAATAATATATAAATAATTAATTTTGTATAATTTTTTTTGTGTTGAATAGTTACAAAAATTTGTTTGGGTTTTCTTGAAAATTGATCAATTTTGGTTGAGCGTATGAATTGGAATGTTTGAGACGGATTTGCTGGAGTTTAATTTAATCTTTGTGTCTGTGGCGCAAAGTTGGTGCTTGCTTTAATTGTTGCAACGAGGCATGTAAAAGTTTTATATTTATTTTGTGGCAACACAAACAGCAACGCAAACAACTTGCAGTTGTTGTGGCTGCTGCTGCACTTTTGCCAGCTGCGCATTAATCTCAGCTGCAGACTTAAGTCGCGCTAAGTTGGCCAAGTTTCTGTTGACGTTGGCCATAAAAAAAAGTTGACGCCAGCTGCTGATTGAATATTAAAATGCTGCCAGGCAGCCAGCAGCCAGCAGCCAAGCCGACCAACCAAGCAGCAGTGGCAGCAATTAAAGCTCTGCCGCATCAATCAGTGGCCAGTGGGTGGGGAGTGGGGGTTGGGAGTTGTATAGAGTGGTTGATGCCACGCCTTAATTAGCATAATCTAATTTCAACTTGGTCCGAAATTGTAGCCGTCTTTCTTTGCGCTGCCAAAAAATGCAAATCAACTAACGAAACGCAGCCAATTTACTTTTTTAGCCCGGCAACGTTGCCGGCAACGCCTGACGACAGTTGTTAAAAACTTTTATATTTTTACAACGAAATGAAAAAACAATAAAAAATATTATTTAAAAAAAAATAAGAAGTAAAATCAAAACCAACAGCGACAACAACAACAACAAGCAGTGGCAAGCAGCAGCCGCGACAGCAGCGCTAAAAACTTTGTTGAAATGCGAAAATGAAAGAGCAACAAGACGACTGCTGGCTGGCAGGGGGTTGCAAGGGGGTGAGGGGGTGGCGCCGCTTAGAATTGACAGCGACAGGATACAGGCAGCCACCGTGTGGTTGCCACACTCACCGACAACAACAACTTTGACGGCGTCAAGTGCCTCAACTGAGAACACAACAATTGAGTTGGTTTCGTGGCGTGGTACGGGCAAGCATGCTGCATGGGGCATGCCGCATGGCGGGCTGGGAGAGAGTCTGAAAAGGGGCCTTGTGGCAACTGTTGAAACATTTAATTTGCTGGAATTTGGCGCGTCATGTAAGCTTATTAACAGACTAGCTGACTGTGTGTGTGTGTGTGTGTTTGCCGCTGTGTGTGTGTCTTTATGCGGCATGTTTTTCTATGCAAATTTTGTGAGTGTGTTACACACACTCAAACACACACACACGTAGACACACACAAACAGAGAAAAGCGCGTGGCTAGAATGGCAGCAGTAATCCCAGCCGAAATCTGCAAGCGCTTCTCCCTTGGGTGCTGCAGAGTGAGGGGCTTGAGTTGAGGGGGGCTTGTCTAAAAGATATACCCATATGTGCATATATTCGCATCAGATTGTGGCATTTGAAAGTAATAATTACTGTCTCAAGCACGCCGAATATTACATACCCTGCCAATATCTCAACTTCATTATAGATTACGCAAAATAAATCGACCGATTATTGGAATGGGATCATAAGGAACTTGAAACTCGTCACTTCTCTTCACTAAGTTCAATTGTAGAACACAGATCTTATGAAAAAAAAAAAACTGGTTGTATTTCCTCTATTCACAGATAGACTCCACCCAGATGTTATGTTTGTGGTTAAATTACTAAATGATGACATTGCTTCAACTGCAATTCATTTTTCTATTTCCCCTAAACAAACCCGTTGAAACTACTTCCGTTTCCGAACTAGTTAAGAACTCAATTTTAACCAATTCATAAACGCTAAAGTTGTGATTGAGCTTTTTGAATATTGAATTTGAATACCCCCGAAAATCGAATAAGTATTTTTTTATTTTTTCAAATTTAAATATTAAATTTCATTTTTAATTTAATGGAATTTCTTTATTTTATTTGTTGATATTAGTTGGACATTAAATAAATAAATAAATAAAAGTGCAGATTACTGGATTGATTTAATATAATATTAGATATTTAGTAGTATTCCAATGTCTTCAGGATTTTTTCTACTGCTGAAACTCTTCAATGTCAGCATTCCGCATTCCCTGATTACCATGAACTATAATAATTAAAAGAAATGAGCAATTTTCAAAACTCTTTAAAAATATAGATATATATATATAGATAGCCACAATTGTACTATAGTTCCTATAGTTGTCGGAGCTATTAGAACAGCAGTCGTTGAGTTGAGTACACACAGACTGACTGGGAGGAAAATGGGAAATCACATTTAATTGCCATTAAATGGAAAATGAAGACGAGCTCAAGAGCAAGTAAAAGGTAGACAACAACAGGAACAGTGAACGATGGGGGGGATGGGGAAGGATGTGGGCGTGTATACATTGAAAATGAAGACGTTCACAAGGACAATGCAAATATGGATATAAATCTCAACGGGCGTCTTATTCAAGTCAACAGCAGAAGCGACGCAGACCTCGGCTAAGACTTAAAACTGAAAATGACAAAACGATTCATTTTATCTGTAGATGGGCGTGATTTTCAAATAATATATATAAATTATATATCTATATATATACATACATATATATATATACAATTATATACATATGAATATTAAATGTTCTTTGGCTGCCATGCGAAATATCTGTAATGAGAAAAGTTAGTAGAAAAGTTATTTAATCAAGAAATCATAATTAATCTTAACATAAGATGATAATATTCAGCTTGTTCAAACTGTATTAAATATAAATATAAAACCTTTTAGAGTTCACATATAGATATAGATATAGATATAGATATAGATATAGATATAGATATAGATATAGATATAGATATAGATATAGATATAGATATAGAATAATGGAAGTGTGTAAGGCAGAAGGAAGGCTTATACCGACCCCATAAACTATATGTGAATATTCTTGATCAGCATTCCCAAACAAGTCGATTTGCTCATGTTCGTCTTGCCGAGAACTAGCTTATATAAATGTATCGATAAATTCTCACCCATTAATTAATATCGATAAGAATCAATTTTAACTGTGTTCAGCGTATTGGTTTGAATATCCAAAAAGCGGACGACTTCTGATAGCTGATAGCATCTGCTAGTCGAGGTGTCTCAATTATAGCATTCCTACTTGATTCATATGAATAATATATATATATATATATATATATGTATATTGCTGTATATCTGAAGCAATTGCTGCAAGTTTAAGTAATGTCTATTTTGAGTTGCTATCAATCAGTTAGGAGCATCTTACAGTTAAAGTAACGATTGCATTTTAGCTAATGAAAATGTTTCCGTTTCCGTTTCAGCTTGCAGCGGCACTCTGACAGCATGAAGGACAGCAGCGGCAATGGTAATAACAGCAGCAACGGTGGCAACAACCCCAACAACAGCAGTACAACGGCCACAAGCGCTGTTGGCGTCACTGCAGTTGCTGCCACGCCCACAGCGACAGCAGCTGTGTCAGCAACAACAGCAGCAGCAACACAACAGCAACAGCATCAACCAACTGGCGCACAGCAGCAGCAGCAACAGCAGCAGTTGGCGCCACGCAAGAGCAACATTCACGAGCTGCGCAACCAGGATTATGTTAGCCGCCTAATGGCTGCCACGCCCCCATATCTATACTCGGCGCCTGTTGGCCCCAACAATTATTTCTTTAGCGATATGCTGCGCTCGTTGGTGCAGACGCGCAACAATGAAACCGCTCGCGTATTGCAGCTGCAACAGCAACAGCAGCAACAGCAACAACAGCAGCAACAACAACAGCAACAACAACAACAGCAGCAGGCGGCATTGGTGCGACGTTCTCGTAAACGCTCCTGGTCACACCGGCCCTACTACGAGCAGCTGCGTGAACGACGTGACGCCGAGGAGAAGCAACAGCAGCAGCAACAGCAGCAACAGCAACAACAGCAGCAACAACAGCAGCAGCAGCAACAGCAACAGCAGCAACAGCCACACTCAAACACCGCCGCAACAACTGAAAAACCGCTGGAGCTGACCAATAAGTCAGCTGCCACGCCCACGCCCACACTCACACCCTCAACAACGCCCACGCCCACTTCCACACCGTATGGCTACAGCAAGCTAGAGACGAAATCCTTGACAAAGGCTGCACTGGGCGGCGCTGTGGACAACAGCTTGCTGGATAATACGCCGCCGGCAGCATCGTTGCCGCCGCAGGATTTGGTGTTGCCACCGCCGCCGCCAGTTTGGTATCCACCATTGTATGCACCGTATGGCATCGATCCGCTGCACTTCTTCATCGATCTGCGCGTCTCCGGGCACATTTACGATCGCAAAAAGGAGAATGTCTCGCCGCTGTCCAACAGCAACTTGTTGCCAACAGAGGATGCAGCTGGTGCAGCGGCAGCAGCAGCCGGTGCTGCAGCTGGCGTGGCTGGCGTAGCTGGTGGAGGCGGAGCTGGAGTTGCTGGTGGCATTGGTTTGGCCAGCAGCAACAATTTGTTGAGCAAACAGCGTCATGGATCCGCCTTCACCGTGCCCATACCCAAGTCAGCGCAGCAGGATGCCATCAATTTGAGTGCCGCAAGCAGCTCGGCCGGCATCGGTGTTGGTGCACTCAACAAATTCGAGCACTATGCCAAATACTATGATCTCGGCGAGAGCAAGGAGAATCAACCGGCGGCAACAGCTGCGGCTGCCGCTGCCGCAGCCGCTGCAGCTGCGAATCTATCGAAATCCGGTGCCAGCTATATGCTACAGCATCTGCCACGCCTCTACAGTCAGTTTGCCGCACAGCAGCAACAGCAGCAGCAACAGCAGTTGCAGCATCGAGAGACATCGGACACCAAGTCAGAGTCGGCGGATCTGTGCGATGAGGATTCGTTGGGTCGGGGCTCCAGTGACATTGGGGGCACCTTGCTTGAGACGGAGAGCAGCAGCCTGCAGCATGATCGGGACATCGATGTGGAGATCATTGATTCCATCAAGTATCGCACAGATGGCGAAAGCAGTCGCTGCTCCAGCAACGATGAGGCATCCGTTACCCAAATCGACTAAGTAGCGGTGTCATCTTCACCAAAATTGCAGCTCAATAAAAATCGAATTCAAATATCGAATACAAAATGTTTTTACTTTGATTCCTTTTCTGGTAAACGTTTCCTCTGAATCCTGTTCAGCTTATAGCAAGCAAAAGTCATCCAAATTATTCATAATTCCTAGACAATAGTTTGCCAAAAATCTTAACGAAAACATCTGCAACGATTTTCCAAAGTAAGAAGAACAATATTCTTCCAAAGGCCAACCTGGAGACAGAGTACACAACTCAACAAGAATCTGTGAAACTCAGCTAACTGTGGCCTGGCTTCATCTACCGCATCTCTGGAGTTATCATTATTGATAGTCTGCTAAGTAGTAGGTGACAAATCGATTACATTTCTCACAACTTTTGAAAGCTGAAGCCCCCTTTCACAGTTTAAGAGCTTGAATCAATGTCCTTCTGTCCGTCTGTCCGTCTTTATGGACATACGAATATCAGAGACTATAAGCATTTGAGACACCAACTTAATTTGATCGATAACTGCCACCGCTTCGCGAATATCGATCGTTTTCCGATAACAATGAACATCACAGTTTTTAAAGGCAGCTGTTTCTATTACCATAATTTGAGGTACCATCACTGTGATCCCTAAGGTTTAATGTGCCACCTGAGAAGACTATAGCTCCCACTCTCCTCCTCTCAACCCCAGCTGCTACACGAGTACTAGAATCTTTGTTGGGTTGAGGGCTTCTATGGCCTGACCCGCATCACTAGGATGCTGCATCTTTTCCTATTTAAGGCGACACATTCTGCCGGGATTTGCATTTGGGACTCCTTCTCGCTCCTCCAGAAAACCTGCCAGTCTAACTTAGTTAGGTGACTTCTTAGTCTACAATGTTCTCTCCATAGACCGGTGAGTATCCTAAGCCTGTTCTTCCCCATGGACATTACATGCTTAAATCGTTTTTGATTATAGCCACCCAAAGGGCTTCTGGCTTGTCGGAGTCCTTGCGACTCTGCCCAGCTCCGTTTTGGCCGCTGTCTTTCTGCGTTTCTGCCTTCCTATGCCACAATACGGTTCTGGTCCTCTGCCCCATCGGCTTCTTATGAATGTATATTTATAATATGTATATTATTGATCAACTGGACAAATGTCAATCGGATTTTTAGATATATTTTCAATATGCAAAGCTTGAGTTTAATTTTCACTCAGTGCTGCAGTTTCAACTGTATTTTGTGGTAACTGCGCGTGTACCGTTAATTGACATCGCATCAGTTGCGGCTCCATCAAGCGAAATGCTTCAACACCAACGGCATATTCTCTCTTACCCACTTAGCCACACCCCCCCCCTCCCCCCAACCACCCCGTAGCCCCCTTAACTCACGCTCCACAAGCAAGCTAAAAGTATGCAACGGCAAAAGCAATTTCATAAATCATTTGACGCCGTCGTCGTCACTTTTGTTGTTGTTTTTGTTGTCCTCGCCTGCCTTAAGGCATTTTTTAAATGTCCTCCTTGTCGTCGCGAATTGTCGTGCAGCCCCAGCTCCCACATCCCCAACAGCCCCTCCCCTTAATCCTCATACCTTGTTCTGTTATTCCGCTACCCCTCCCTCCCCTTGCACAATCCCCTTGTCGCATTACACGCCTGACTACGCTTTGTGTAAATTAAAACTGCTGCCGGCTGCTGACACGAAAACCAACACCCCCTCCAATCCCACCCCCATCCCCCAGCCCCAGCCCCCCTTTTCAGCACCCAACCCTTAGTTGTGGAACTGTGTGTTTTAACCATAAGAATTGCCAGCAACTTTTTCAATTCATTCATTTTTTTATTTTTTTTTGCATAATTTTTTTTTTTTTTCTCGCAGAGGATATTAATTTTTTCACCATTCATTGATTTTGTTAGCGCATAATGAACATGCACGGTGGCGACGGTGGGGGGCAGGGTGCTGGGGCGTTTTTGGCCAAACTGGGCGTGGCATTGGCAATAAACAGTGAATAACTTTGGCGACAATTCGCTGGCTCGTTTCCGTTTCCGCTGTTGCTTATACCCTGTACGCAAATGCGAAGGCCAAAACAAATAGGGTATAATACGATAACGAATTCGAAATTATTTGACAATCGACGTCTGGGACTCCATATATATATATTCTTGATCAGCATCATCTTCTTATGGCAAAATGATAGCAATGAAGAATTCTCTGTGCAAAGTGAGCAAATTACACAGTCCGACGATGAGAAAAGATTTCAAGAAAAATGCAAATAATTTTTGTATTTTCAGTAAATTAAGATTCTCAACATTATCGGACATTATCGCTTAAGAAGAAATGCTACTGGTTTATGAAGAAGTATTATAATCGTATTAACAAAGTCTAACTATACATTCTTAACTGAATATTTTAGAGTAAACGACTTTTCAACCTTCTAAGAAATATTCAAGCTAAATTCTAATGTAAAAAAAGTAGAGTTCATTTTAAATAAAAAACTTAAGTTCACTAAAATTTACATTATTTTTATAGCTTTAATTATTAAAGCAAACATAAATGAAAATAATACAAATGAGTATTTTTTCAGTGGATTTGTTTTGGCAACAGGACACATAAAAATCAAGGGACAAATATATTATAAATCGGAAGAAAAATACAAATTTCAGGGAGGTATGGAATATAGCTGGATAATTGGCAAAAACTGGCTGACAAAGAGCATTTTATTTACATTCAATATTTAAATATATTTGTATATGTAAAAATATATTTTTGTAGACATATTTAAATATTTTTGAGAAGAGACTTTTTATGAGAGGATACTAAAACTACTAAAACTACTAATTGAATCATTATGATATATGATTATTTAATCCTTACTATTTATATTTTTTATTTATTTAATTTTTCTATACAAATCAAAAACTTTGTCAAGTGTCATCGATTTTGACCAATAGCTTTTCAGCTAATACATACATAAACACAGACAAACAATACATAGATATATATATATATATATTGAGTGCACTTTTTATTTTTTTAATTTTGGATGGATTCGGCTGAGCTTGCATATTTGTACAGCAGCAAACAGTCAAAACCTTTGCTATACAGCCCCTGCGCAATCGCACAAAGCATTCAAGCAGAAAAAATGCAGTGGCAACCAATCAGGAACCGAAAAAAAAAGTGAGAATGTGCGAGTCGAGAGAGCTCGACTAGCAGATACCCTGAGCCCAGATATAAAAATGTTGTTTCAGGTGCATTTCTTATTTGATCTTAACTATTAAGTTTTGTATTTGTTTTTAGAAATAATTTGTTAGTATATAAAAAAAAAAATTATGTTATAATTAGAAAATTTGTATTTTTTATTATTATTAAGAAATGGATTCCCATAATCATGAAATGGAGAATATTGTTCTTAGAAAAAATCTATTCTTTTTGCTTATATTAGTCTTGGATTCAAATTGCTATAATCGTATTTTATTTATAAACTAACTAATTTCTAAAATTTGTAAGCTATAGGTAAAAAAAACATAAAGAAAATTAGACAAGCTTTTAAAGTTTGAAAATAATGAATCCTGTCATTTAGAAATAAACATTCTGAATAAAAAGGTAAATTACACTTGGCGTCAAAAATATGACGATTTTCTAAAATTCTGGACAGGGTATAAATCGTCGAGCATTGTGCGAGTAAAGTTTACAACTGAATCAAAGCCATCGATAAAAAGCGCTAAAAAAAAACGCAATCGACTTGTTTGATTTATGAGTGTTTTTGTTGTTAGTGCGGGTGTGTGTGTGGGGGGGGGGGAGTAGGGAGACGGGCCTGGATTGGTGGATGGTGGGGGGGAGTAAGGGAAAGGGAGTCGCATCATTTTGCTATAATCGTAATCAAAATAAGTAGCTGCACAGTGGTCTATCCCTCAAACCCCTCAAACGGGGACGACAAGGGAAATTGAAATTCAACCTAATTGCGGGAAATTTACAAGGCAACTTAACAGCTGACAGATTTTAGCTTTTGCTCTTGCTATTGCGGGTTTTGTTGTCTGTGCCCAGATCCTTTTGTGGGTCCTTTCCAAATTCATAAATCTTGGCTGATGCTCATAATTCATGCAGCACTCGACGATTGGCAGCAGCGGGGTTGTGGTTTTGGTTGCTTTTGCGTTTGGCAATAAGCTCGACTTGCGACGGAAAAGTTTTTTTTCTTTACCATTCTAATGGCAAGACGCGAAAAGAAAAGTGAACAAGAAAACCAAACCGACTCAGAATTGGTGGTGCTGGGGGGTTGGGGCTTGGATGGGCGTTAAGGGTTAGGGCATTTGGGTGGGAGGGAGTGGGGGGGGGGGGGTTGAACAAACAATGCTGCAAGTCCTAAAAGCATTTCTTAACCATTCAAGCAATATACAAATTTGACTCCACCCATCGCCACCGGACAAGTTGTAAAGTGCGTGGGCGTGTTGACAGCTTAGGGCGTTTTTTCTTAATTGATAGATTTGTTTATTTATGGGCCATGCTGACGAGGAAATGAAACCAAAATGCAATTAGTCACTTTAATGGTCCAGTCTTTAATCTTGTATAATTTGGCATGTTTCGAAGCAGCCTTACCTTTAAGGATACATTCGCTAATCACATTTATTTATTGTATACATTTTGTAAAATAAATAAATTGCACTATGAAAGCGTTACATTTTAAGCTGACTTCGTTTGAAATAAAACTGCTAGCGCCATCTATCGCCTGCAAAACCAAAACCGTTCAAATATACCAATCAAAATAGCGCCATCTGATGCCAGGGTAGATAAATGTTAATTACTATCGATACGCTACACATCGCCCAATTCAAAGTTGCTCGGATATCGATATTAACTCTGTTGCAATTAACTCACCACTAGCCTTAACCGTTATTGTGCGCCGCCATAATTATACGCCGCCATTTAATTGTGCTAACTCATTTAATTTTGCCTCTTTGTGTTAATCGTGTGGAACGCCGCTATGTATTTGTCCCTTATAATTTCCATATTATTGAACTGCCTGCACCTTGGCCAGAGCGTCAGAGATATCGATTGCCCCACGTTGGCGAACAGCGACAGCTTGTCGCAGACACAGTTAATCGATCGCCTCACACACTATTGCCGCTACGATCGCCTGGAGAGACCGACAACCTACACAGAGGCTGGAGCGCGTCTCCCCGTCGATGTTTACATGCGAGCATACATATATTTCATGCAAAACCTAGAGGCGCACGATCTGCAATTCAAGATCTATGCACTGCTGCAAATGCGCTTTCTCGATCCCCGTCTCAATTTTCGCAATGTTTCGCCCAAACGACTGCAGCCCATTTTGGGTGAACAGCAATTGCGCGATTCTATCTGGCTGCCGCACATATTTTTGGCCAACGAGCGCGACTCCAGTATTTTGGGTAAGTCAATCAATTTAAAAAGAACAATACAATATAAATAGTCATATGAATGACTAATGAACGTTGCCAGCAATCTACTTTTAAATTTTGGTGACTGACTTTTGAAATCGTGAGTGATATGTGCGCCTATCGACTAGCACTATTGATGTTATCGATTTCACTCACACTTGGTACTGCATCAAGTTATTTACAATCGAGGTGAATTGGATATCTTCGTCTCAAATGTGGTGAACTTTTGCATTGGTTTTGCTAACTGCTAAAATATTTTGTGCATTGTGATTCGATCATCCATTGGATTAATTAACTTTGTGCCTATATATGATATATGCACACGCAGTTACGAAAAGAAAAATTATATCACCTGCACAAGAAATTATTGTGAAAATTAGAAAAATATAAACGATTTTCTATAAAGTGCGTAAGTGGTGCTATATTTTTCGCCACTTTTTGGCACTTTTTCTTTCGAAAAAAAAATATATATGTATACATATATATTGAATATATATATTTTTTATTTATTATTTTGCATTATTTCAGGCACCACGGAGAAGGATATATTGACATCGATATCGCCGGACGGCACTGTGATTGTCTCCTGGCGCATTAAGGCCACGCTCTATTGCTGGCTAAACCTGAAGAAATTTCCCTTTGATGAGCAACACTGCTCCACGGTGCTGGAGAGCTGGATGTACAACACATCCGAGCTGGTGATGCATTGGGAGCAAAAGCGTCCAATTACCTACGATCCAGCCTTGCATTTGACTGAATTTGTGCTGCAGAACTCCTGGTCCAATGAGACGGTAATCAATGCCGATCTGAGTGATTTGCGTCATGGCGCCTTCGCTGGCAATTATAGTTCGCTCAGCTTTACGGTTCATCTGACCCGTGTGGTTGGCTTCTATTTGATGGATTATTTTCTGCCCTCGATGCTAATTGTGGCCATCTCATGGGTATCCTTCTGGCTGCAGGCGGACCAAGCACCGCCACGCATCACCCTCGGCACTAGCACGCTGTTGACCTTCATCACACTTGCCTCAGCACAGGGTAAAAATATTATGATATTATATATGATATGAGCGTAACAAATTTTGTTTAACAACTAACACTTTCAGACGCAACTAGACCGAGTGCCGTATCAACCATTCGACTAAACAAGAATATCTTTTTCTTTGAAATCCACAGGCAAAACGTTACCCAAGGTCAGCTATATAAAAGTATCGGAGGTGTGGTTTCTTGGCTGCACCATATTCATATTTGGCAGTATGGTCGAATTTGCATTTGTGAACACGATTTGGCGACGCAAACGCAATGTGCCGGTGAGGAAGCTCAACAGTCGCCACATACTCAAGTCGACCCTGTCGCCGCATTTGTTGCGACGTCGCAGTCATGCACGATCCCGCTCCTTCTCCGGCATTGGACGGCAAATGGACGCCAACTCGGTGGCCGGCAATGTGCCGTTCAATAACTATTTAACGGTCAATTTGCCAATAAATACAATAAGAGAAGGTCAAGTGATGACGGCGACGAGACCAATACCATTACCAGCACCTAACAGGAACAGTGTGCATATGCTGACCAGCAGCAATCGTAAATTGGATGTGACTTTTGTAGAGAGCGCTTTGGGCACTGCTGCAAATGCAACGCCAATTTCCATGGCTGCCAGCAGCATGGAACTACCCGATTTTACAAGCAATAGCACACACAATCTCTTGGGTGGTGAGGAGTTCAGTCATGAGGAACAGATTGCTTCGACCGGCTGGACGACGCTGACACCACAGGAAATTGCTATTTGGATTGATAGCCGAGCGCGTTTTGTATTTCCGTTGGCATTTGTCGTGTTCAATCTGTTCTTTTGGACATTTGTCTATTGTATTTAAAAGTATGTTTTTAAAGTGCTGCACTTATTACTGTTAAGATCAATTTTATATGTAATTTTTATGTTTGCCAGATTAAATAGTTCATTTCAATCAAATAGCATTTTGTATTCAAATTGCGCGCGCAGTGTGTTGCATGTTGCACACTGGCAACAACTAGTGTTGGCTAACAATATTCCGCATTGTTATTCGTTCTGCAAATAGAGATGGCAATTTGTTGGTCAATAGCGCACTATGACCTGAGTTAGAGCAGTGCAACTGTATTCAACAGTGCGCTTCATTTTATTTTTTTTCACCACACATACGCGTACGCACACACACACGCAAACAATAACATCGGGGGCCCCAAAAACGCTCGTTCGCTCGCTCGCGACAACGACGGACCACAAAACATCGTCGTGAATGGTAAATGAAAAAAAAAGAAAAAAAAGTAAACTGCAGTTTTAACCCTACGCCAAGCAAAAAAAAAAAAAAAACTGAAAAAAAGAACGGCAAAGAAATTAAGCAACAAAACCAAAACAAGCGAGTAGTACAAGTGTCAAAACATAAACAACAAGCAAGAACAAAAACTAAACAAACGCAGATCGCTGCAACTGCGAGCGTCCATGCGTCTCTCTCCGCATGCGTGTATATGTGTGTGTGACGGTGTGTGTTGTTATTGCATTGGTTTTTAAAAAAAGAATACAAGGCAATTATAGCATTTCGGATGCGTGTAAATGCTAACCGGTAAAGTTAGCAGTGTTTTTTCCCATTCCCCTTGCTGCTACATGTGCAACGCCGCCGCCGCGAAAACGCAACAACAACAACAACAAACATAGAGGAAGACGCAGCGAGCACGTTGTCCTGCAACTGCCTTCAAACTGGAGCAGCGTCATGGACACCATTTGTAGGCTGTGCTTCCAGACAGCAACGGTGAGTGCAACAAACAGATAAACATTTTATCTATTTTGTTTTTGTTTTTTTAATGTGTTTGTTTGGCGGGCGCAACAAGCAGTTTATTTTTTGTATTTCTATTGATTTCTGTGTTTGGAATTTTTTTTGTAACTATAACAATTGAATTTGTGCGCGGATTTTGCACTGCTACTGCTGCTGCCGCTGCTTATGTTGCTGCTGCTGCATTGCTGCCATAAACTTGGGTGGGGGTTGAAAAGCGCGCGCAGAACACGGCGACCCCAATGGCAAAAGTTTGGCTCGCGCACACGCACACTCGCACATACACATATGTGTATCTACCTCATGTGTTTGTGTGTATTTTGTATTTCCCCCTCACCCGAGCCCCCTCTCAACTATTGCTGCCGTTTATTTTTAGCCAACTCAGTCAAAGTTGCTCAAGCCGCCAACTTGAAAAAAAATATATTACACACACATATGTATGTATGTATGTGTATATACAAATATAAATGTTTGTATGTATATGAAAAAAAAAATATTTTTACATTTCGTTTGTGCGCTGCTTTTGATTTTGACTCCTTTTCAACAAGCGCACACAAAACGAAATAATATGAAAAAATAAAACAAAATGACAAAAATTCCGCTAAGGTAACAGCGGCGTGCGCAGCGAGGGGTTATAAACTTAGTTAGGCTAAATGGCCGCAGGGCAAAGCCGGGCTTTGCACACACACACACTGACACACAGGAGTGTACACACACGCTCACCGATGCAATTGTTCTTTGAAGATGAGCAGCAATTGTTGCTGGAAGCGCAGCTTTGTGACGTCACGCTGCTTGTACCCCGTGCGACGACGCCTCTGTGCTCTGTGTTCGCAGCGAAACAAAACAAAAACGAAAGAATAACAACGCTGTAGAGAGAAAAAAAAAAACATGAAATGAAAACAGCAAACCAACGCCGTCGTTGCCGTCGGTGTATGTATTTGTTGTTGTCGTTGTTGTTGTTATTGCTTGGTGCTGGCATTTCGGGGTGCACATGTGTGTGTGTATATATATATGTGCGAGCTCCTTGGCTGTTATTATTAGGAGATGACGCTAGAGGGGGGGTCTATGGAGGCTGCTTCATAAAAAATATAAAAAAATAACAAAAAAACAAGTAAAAACTTTTCACTCGATGTCGGAATCTCCGTCTTTTTTTTTTTTGATTCGGCTCAGGCGACCGGATCGGACTACTTTATTATATATACCAGCCATGGGAACTATCGCTGACAAGATTTCTTCTATTAAATAATGATTTTTACCAAGAAATATACGTCTTATGATATGTTTCGTTACATCGGCCAACTTTTTCCATATAACATTAATAGGAGTAATCGTTCGAGAGATAAGTTGAAATTTTATGGGATCGAGAGAGGCGTATATATGTATATCACCGCTGACGATATATAACATTATATAAGTGTAGATTAATCAGTTGAAAGTCAGTCGTATGACTGAAAACATCTTAATTAAATCTGTTTAAAACGTAAAAAGTATATTTGAATAACTATATTATTATAGGACAAGGGCATGTAATAACCGGTGTGCCCAGATGGCCGTTCTTATTTGATCGATTTTTTTTCTTTCTTTTTTTCTTGCAATTTGAGCATCCAAAAAATAGAACGATATATGAACATTGTAGTATTTGTATAAAAGTGCTTTCGTTGGGTTTGCTATTTTGCTATCACAGAGAGCAGACCATTTTAAGAGAGCACACTACAAAGAACTACTAAATAGCAAAGCATTTTCCATCATTGGAATATTCAATCGCCAAGCAGAACGCAAAAAAAATATCAAAATAAAAGAAAAGAAAAAAAAAACATAAAATGTAGAATTCCGGTCTGGTCAAGGGTGAACATAAGTTCCTTCTTGTTTTTTTTTTTTCATTTCTTTTTATACTTAACCAACACAGTACCTTATTTGTTATATATTTTTTGTTTGCCTTGCCTGTTTACCAATTGGATTCGCTTTATTAACGATCTTTCTTGCTTGCTTTTTCTCTCTCTCTCTCTTTCTCTTTCTCTTTCTGTCTAATTACAGTTATTCCAAGTGCCCGGCTATAGCATACCAACGTGCGTGCGCTGCTCGGAACAGTTGACAAACAATTCAAACTTTCATCAGGCGGTGCGTGTGCAGGACGGCGCAACTGCTGCTTCTGTGGCGGCCGCTGCGGTAGCTGCTGCCGCTGCAGCCTCATCAGCGGCTTCTTCCAGTGACGGTGATGCTGTGGCGGCACAGCTGACGAATGGCAGCGCTGTCGCCGCTGTGCTACAGTTGCAACAACAGCAGCAGCAACAACAGCAGCAACAACAGCAACAACAACAGCAGCAACAACAACAACAGCAGCAACAACAGCAGCAACAACAACAACAACAATTGCAATCATCAAGTTCTTCCGAGAATCTACAATCGCAGGACGATTCTGAAGATGTAAGTACATATAGGCGGAAGAGTGAGAGTAAATGAGAGCGCAGTATAATTTTGCAGCGGCAACAGTGTTGAATAACGATTCGGACACACACTCATACACATACACAGTCTTACTGCAATATTCCTGGCGTTGCACTTGTCCATTGCTGTCTTAATATTGTTGTTTTTTTCCTCACCCCCTTCTCCCCATACATAACTGCAGATTACACTGGCAGTAAATACATACAAATGTACATACATGAATATATACATATATATATATATATATATATATATATATATATATATTATATATATATAAATATATATTCATAGTTCGTTTCTTCTTGCTCTTGCTTGCTTCTTTACGCTTTGCTTGTGCCTTTGCCTTTCTTTTTCACACCGCTGCACTGAGAATATTGGCAACAGCAGCAGCAACAACAACAACGACAACAAGACATATGCCCTACATCTTGTCTGTGCATGCGTATTCAAGCAACCGCTTAATACGATTTCCCTCTTTTCTTTCATATATTTTTGTATTGTTTTATAAACATAAATTCATAAATATGTGTGCGCATATTTACAATCCTTGTTAAATCGGCTTGAAGTCTGATTTGGCTTTACTTTTTAGCACTAAAGCATCTTTACTTACGATTGAAGGGTATTTGTGCTTCGCCTTCACCGGCTCTTTTTTTCCCCCATTTTCTTCTTTTTTTTTATTTTGTTTTGTTTTTTTTTTCTTTTTTTTTTTTCATTAATATCTGCGCTGTTTGCTTGCCTTTTTCTTGCTTTGCTTTTCACGACAACGGCAGCAGCAGCAGCAGCGCCAACAACAACGTCAGAAGCAACTGCGACGCCGACGTCGACTGCACGACGTTTTTGTGCGCTGTGTAAAGCGAAAAAAATTCATTTTCAGTTGACGCTTTTGTGTGGGTGTGCGTGGCACGCAAAAAAAAAAAACAAAAAAACCTCAATACAGAATTTATCATAAAAAAAAAATTAATAAATAAAATAAATAAATAAAAAAATATAATACATACGCAATAAACAAAAATTAATAAATCGCAAAGGAATTTGCGCATAGAAATTTAATTTTGCAACCATTTTGACCGCCAGCTTGTTGAGCGTAAGTTTCTAATGCGTGTGCGTGTGCGTGTGTGTGCGTGTGATTGTGTATGTGTGATACTTGCAATTAGCAAAGCGCTCTTTCGCTCTTCTCCCTCTTTCTCTCTCTCTCTGTCTCTCTGTCTCTCTTGCCAAAACAAAAAAATGCAATTGTAATTGTCAACACTGGTGCTCTCTCTCATTCAACACAGGTGGATCTGATATTCAACGAGGAGGGCTCCTGCCCGCTGTGCAACAAGACGTTCTCACGCAAATCCTCGCTCATGACGCACATACGAAATCACTCGGCTGAGCGCAAATTTGTGTGCAGCTATTGCAACAAAGGTGGGCTTACTACTACTGCTCCTACTCCAAGTTTATCCTACTATCTCTATAGCAAGCCCAAATATACAATTGGTCTTTAATTACTAGTCAGAGATCGTCATCCATCACTCATCATTAACCTGCAAGTCGCCCTCAATTTTCGGTTTCTCCATTTTATATCAAAGTTATAATTTGATTTTACCGAAATCTCGTAAATACGGTCAAATCCTTCTTGCGATTGATGGTGGCCCTCAAACCTTATAACGATCCTTGTTATCGATTTTTGTCGCAAACTATTCTCTGATGCCGATTGTTCAAGAATTTTATATTAGCCGTAGTCACACAGACCGTCGTCAAATAAAATAAAAAACAATTATTTGGCAAAAAAAAAAAAAAAAAAAAATAATAATAATTTGGCAAAAAAAAAATTAAGTTCGATTCCAATATTGAAACATTTTTATATTCTGAAAGTGCAATATATATTATAAATAATCATAGAAGAATATAATAATAAATACGTGCTTTATAAGCCGTAGAAAAACAAAATGTATATATGTATATTAAAATGAAATAGATTTAAGACGTCATAATATATTATTTAATTATTTAATAGCCGATTGTAAATTCTGTTGTAAACCTTCAAAACCAGGAAAGCAAATCGAAACGAATGTCGGGTTTCAATCAAGAAATTAGCGAATATTCAATTTATGTGACGGTTCTGGTGAGGAACTATATATATATATATATATATATGTATTTTTTTTTGTTTAATGCAAATATGATTACTATAATTGACTGGCAATGTTCTTTCAGGCTTTACGCAGGCAGCCAATTTGCGCAATCACGAGCGCATCCACACAAATGATCGGCCCTATCAGTGCGTGGACTGTGGCAAGACGTTTACCCAAATCACAAATCTGAACAATCATCGACGGCTGCATACCGGCGAGCGTCCCTTTGTTTGCAATGAGCCCGAATGCGGACGCAGTTTTGCCCAGGTGGGTCTTGTGTGTGTAACACATGCATCTGTACTATATTAAAATGTTATCTTTTTGGTTAGGTGACCAATCTGAACAATCACATGAAGTCACACCACAAGGTGCAGCAGTATTGTTGCAACGTTTGCAGCAAGAAATTCACGCAGGTCACCTCACTGAATCAGCATCTGCAGGCGCATGCCGGCGTCACCGGCTACTATTGCCCTCGATGTCCGGAGAAGAACTTTAAGCTGCAATCGCAGCTGCATACGCACATGAAGACACACGGTTTGGCCTTTCCGTACGAGTGCAGCAAGTGCGATGAGAAATTTCTGCAGCAATCGCATCTCGATCAGCATCTTAAGATGCACGACGAGTTCAAATTCAAGTGCGACATCTGCCCCAGCAGCTTCAATCAGGAGTCGCTGCTCAAGAAGCATGTGCAGCGCCACGTCGAGGGTCGGTATCTCAACTGCCCGGTGGCCAATTGTGCCGAATCGTTTGCCGTGCGACAACATCTCTCCAAACATTTGCTCACCAATCACTCACACCACGAGCTGCCGCCGCCGAAGCGTTCCAAAAAGACCATCACACTGCAATCGCCGCAACAGCCGCTGGCCATGATCGGTCAGCCCCTGTCCCTGCAGCATACGACGGGGCAACGTAAGTCTCCATTCAGAACACAGACTCGACTCAACTCGTCTCGACTCGACTCAACTCTGTCCCAAATTGTAATCGCTTTTCTATCGATTCTCTTAAATTTTGTAGCATTCACTTTTATACTTTTGTATTTGGGAAAACACTTAATTATACTCTCACTCATTCATGCTATTCCCCTTGCTCGATACTTGAAACATGGTTCATATAGTCGTCTGTGTCCGTCTTTAAAATCGCTAGCATCGCTGTCGACATTCTGTTTAATAGTTGCAGGATTTTATACGAGGCAATGGACATTTTCACACTCTCCCAAAGGAGAGACCAACTCATTAGTTGCATAGTTACCCTTGAAGACCCATTGTATGATGAGGGGAATGTGAAGCGATCTGCTTACAGCTACAGTGATTTTAGAGCAGCTTCTGTTATCTGAGAAAATACAGAAGTATTGTTGCAGATTTATGATTGTAATTGTAAAGTAACTGGAGAGATTTCTGATCAGTGTATAGATACTTAACTCAACAGAGTTTATGCTCATTTTCTTATTTAAATATCATTTTCTTTATTAATATATTTAAATGAATCGATCGATACAAATCGATAGTTATCTATTTGGTGCCCCTTTCTTATTGGTTATCTTTTACACTTTGACTGCTACACTTGAAACTGAATTTGAATTATGTTTGTGTTATTCACGATACCTTTGGACTTTTTGCAGGGGGCAGGCCGCCGAAGAACAAGAACAAGACCTCACTGGCAGCCACGGCCATTAAGATCGAGATCAACGAGCCGTTGCACAGTCAGCACATTATCAGCAGTGCCAGTGGCCTATCCATCCAGCAGCAGATCAATCAGCATATGCAGCAGCAGGCACAGCAGCAACAGCAGCAGCAACAGCAGCAACAACAACAGCAACAGCAGCAGCAACATCTCCATTTGCCCATGGGCCAAGCAGTTAAGGCGCGCTTCATACCCACTAAATAGAAATTAATGAAACCAACAAAGAAACACAGATAGATAGATATATAGAGCGAACGAGAGAGAGAGAGATAGAAAGAGAGAGAGAGAGCTGCTCAGTAGCGTTTACGATCGGTCTGTCGTGAAGTTATCCCCCCTTACCCCCTACCCGCCCCCATTCACTAACAATAGTTAAGAAACAATTTTGAACAAAATGCATCACATATCCTTCGAGCACTTACATAGACATATGCGTACATATACACACACATAGCAATATGCAAAAATACGATAGCTGTTTACTGATAGAGAAAACATATAGAACCGATAATCGATAAATTGATCCAACGATTGGTGGGGGCAGCTAACACACATACAGACGCCAACTGGCGGCGGCGGCGCATTGGCTGAGGCTGCTGGTTCGGTTACACGGCGTCTCGCGCGCATGACGTGACGGACGCTGCAGCTCTTGCGCCTCTAGCGGCTGCTAACTTGACGACTGCTGCGCCCTCTAGCGGCTGCCCCCACTCAATCGCTCAACCAAAACCAACAACAACAAACCAAATAGCAGAAGAAGAAAACAAAACAAAAATAACAAGTTTATATACTCTTGCTGAACGGAGTCCACATGGTGACATTTAAATCGATGTACAATATAATACAGTAGACTCTCCAAAAATTGTCTTTTTCACAATTGCAATTATTTAGGTAAATAATTACAAAAAAAGAACAAATTTAACAAAAATAAGATAAAAGTTTCTTGGTGCAGAATTTTGGCAGACTGCTATTTTAACGATATCCAATTGTATTTAAAGTATTTTATTTTTTTTTAAAACTGCGAATTGTATGTTTAATTGTAATGCTAAAAAATAAAAAATAAGCGTGATTGCAAAAAAAAAAAATTGTAAAAGTTAAAAAACACTTGAAATTTTATAGTTAAGTGTCTTGAACAAATCGACTTGATTGCGTTATTTTCTCTTGTGAGTCTTAACTTTTCCGAGAGTCTACTGAATTTAAGAAAAAGAGACATTTTTAAAAACACCCCTGCAAGGGTATTTAAACATATAATGCATAAAAAAGCTTTCAACAAAATCGGAAAGCCATTTTAAATACAAACAGCAGCGATTTCATTGGGCAGCACCAGACGTAACTTTCGTCACGTCACGTCACGTCACATAACGTAAGGCAAAGCAACGCTAAGCAAACAACAAACAACTGTAACTTAAATCGAATTAAAAATGTAACAATTAATTGTAAAGAAGTAACAAATATGGCGAAGAACAAGCATAAGCAATTTAAAAGGAATGCAAAAACAGAAGAATACTTACAATTACATATATAATTATATAAATATAAATACATTTAAATCGATATGTATTATAAGCCGTTAGCTTAAGTGTTTTTATTTTTTTTTTTAAATAAAACTTATAGAAAGTATGAAGTCAGCTGAGCAGCAACTGAATATTATTTATGGACTGTGGAGCAAATTTAATAATATATATTTTTAATAACTTCTTTGAGTTGATTCTCATTTAAATTTTGGAAATCTTTTTTATTCGGTTTTAACTTTTCCATTTTCAGAAGTATTTATTTGCAAATAAATGGGCAAACTGTTGCACACAGCGTGCGAGAAAGGAACAAATGCAACGGATAAGTGCACGAATGCGTTTCGCGCGTGCTCAATCCAAAAAAGTAAACGGTGCAGCATGTGTTTTCACCTGTTCGTTCACATGTCAGAAAGAAACACAACATGCGTTTGTGACCATCGCAGTCTCGCTTGTGGCTGCACGTTTCACAATATTGTTATACCCGTTTTACCCGTTTCTATTGTGCAGAGAGCACAGAGAAATTCAACCAATGGAATTTTGTTATTAAAAAATGTTCACATGCATTCGCATTGCAGAATGCCATCAATAAATCTTTTATTTAGTCATTTTGCACCACAAGCAACTATAAATTAATATCATTTAAGCAAACAATTCATTATTTTATTTTTATTGTCTGCTTAGTGCTAATTTCAACGATTGCAACGACCCCAAGACATTAATTTAAATTGGCATCACGCCAAAATAATAATGGCGCTATAATTGGTAATTTACATGTCCAAAGTAAATGATTCTCTTTCGCTCTCTTCGGCTGCGCGCTGCATTTGGATTAATTAACAGTAATAATAATTAACAGTTATGTTACTGTTTTTTTTGATTTCACTTAACACCTTTTTGAGGTGAAGCTTAGTTCACCACCTTAAATGAATGAAAAGGGGTTTGTAAAATTATTCAAATCTATACATATTTATATATAAATTCTTGATCGGCAACAATAGCAATTATTTTAGATGTTTAACATTTTGTATAATACAATTTACAGTCATCCGTTTTTGGCTAAACATAAAAGAAATCTGAGCATTAAACTATTATTATGATTGCGCAGCGTCCAAGCTGGCCAAGCGAACATCGAACTCAGACTTGTGCTCGTTCTTCAGATAGCGCCGCATGCCATGCAACAAGTAACGCAATTTGGGTGCACCCATCACGTCCAGCAGCAGAAGCATTAGGGTCTCAAAGCTATCATCGCCACCGGTTTTATAGGCCAGCAGCGCTTTGCCAAAGCTTCGAAACTGATCGCTATTGATGACGCTTCGCACCTATGGCCAAGAGAGACAGAGACAGAGAGAGGAAATGAATATTCATGAAACTGCTGCTTATGTTCACTAAAAATAAGTAGCCAAATCACAAACCTCACGCAGGAAATCTGCACGCGATTCGGGCGCCTCTTTCAGCTCCGATTTGCAAACTGGAACAGCAGAACTATTGCTGCTGCTGCTGCTGGTGGCAGCTGGAGCGCCTGGTTCGATCTTGATCATGTCATTATTGCTGATGAGCCGATAGCGTTTCTTGCTGCCCATGGATTCGTTGTGGAATGTGGGTGAGCTACGCTCACGCTTGTGTATCTTCACCAGATCGCGGCCAGAGTCCGCGTTAAAGTCGATGCTCTGCAATACATATTCAAAATAATTTTAGTTCAAGTCATAATTAACAAAAGTAGCGCGAAAACAACAAGTAAGAATGCTGTATGTCGAGTGAGCTCGACTACCATTATACCCTGTTAAATATATTCACATTTCTTTTTGAAATGCGTAAGTTTAAGCAATTTATATATTGAATATTATATATATAAAAACCCAACCGATTCTGGCAAGGCATGTTCTGAAAACGTTCCGTGATTTTGGGCCAGATATCTTCATGAGACTTCCAACAAACTGAAGGATTCGAACAAGGACTGTTTTGTGTGTACTCAAAATTAAATGCAATATGAAAACGACTTAGTTTCAGTTTTGACCAAGTTATGGCTATGGTGGGTAAAGAACAAGAACTCATCGTTTGACCATTGCTCATGGAAACGATCCGGCCGGCTGCGAGATGGATATATTTCACATCCAGATAGGTCTAAAACTGATTGACTAGTTTGCAATAAGCGAACAGATAGACAGACAAACAGATAGACGGATAGACGGACATGGCCAAGTCTATGCTGATCAATATATGAAGTATATATGTATGTATGTAGACGATGTCGAATTGGAGATGAAGAGCAAAGGACGAGATCCTACCGTAACATTGGAGTTAAGCCGACTCATAAAGTCCATAGGATTGGGCGCTGTTTGACTTTGTGCATTCCGACCCGCAGCATTGGCATAATCCGCTGGCGTCCACGTCTTTATTGCGTTGGCCATTTCAAATTTGCTGCAAATGGCCAAAACAACATTAGGAACAAAAAATAAAAACACTTCTCCATCCACTTACGCGGCCAGCTCGCTGGCTAGCTGAAATTTGGAACTCCCCGTGCTTCCCGGTTCCCGTTTAATTTGTGTGATGGGTGCCAGCGTCAGCTGATCCTCATCCTTGCAGCAGACGCTCTGCAGCAGCGGCTCCACAGCGCGCTCCTCCGGTTGAACCATCTATGGACACAGAGAGAGCAAATGGAATCCTTACAAAAATATAGACAATGTAGAGAATGGAGAGCTAACCGTTTGCTCGGCATGTTTAAAGAACTGTCGCAGTTCGCGCACAATGGGACCGAAGGGTGAGCTTTGTGGTCGTGCACCCAAATGGCCGCGTATCCATTTGGACAGCTGCTGCACCTGCGACGCATCCTGGAAGCGAGCGTCGCACAGCAATATGGCGCCATAGTCGTTGCGATGTCGAATGACGCGACCGATTGCCTGATTGACGGCCCGTGTCGCATCCAGATTGTACCATTCCTGGCCGCTCAGCAACTGATTCTCCCTGGTGCGATTCGTTTCCAGATAGCGACGCTTCAGTATCACCTTGGGATCCTTGAGCGGTGGAAACGGTAGACCCGTTATAATCACCGCCCGACCATTGCGATCGGCAAAGTCCAGGCCCTCGGACACCTTGCCGCGACACACAGCCATAAAGCAGGCACCCTTCGAGTCCCTGATCGCCTGATAGAACTCCTCCATGGTGCTCGTAAACTGATCCTTGCTACGCGGCTCCAGAAATATCGGCTTCCGACTAGACATATCCGCCCACAGTCCACTCGCCTGCCACGCGTCCACGCACTGATTCAGCATGGGGTACGATGGAAAGAAGACCAATAAGCCATCTGGAACGATGCGTGACACGTTCAAAATTGTTTGGCCCAGCGATCTAATGTACTTGGGATTATCTCTGTCAATGGATCGGGAAAGTGAAAGTAACAAACAATCATCAGAATGAATGATAAAAAAAAAAAATTGTGAATTTTCAGAATACACTTTAAATATCTTTTCCAATATTCAATATATTCATTTGTAAGCATGAAAGAGTTTTGCTCCGATTTTCAAATTTAGTGTTCTAACTTCACTGGTCATTCTACAAGATAACTTTTCACTCACTTGCAACATGCAACATTTCCCAGTTGATCACTATTAGCACAAAGCAGAAGCTAAAATTGCAACCGGATCGAGCAGACCCTTGAATGTGTGCGAAGATAGCAGTAACAACACTCTATCCTTGTCTTTTTGTGCACGAGCTGCCACTCGATTTTCAATTTTTAGTTTTGGGGCCTGATGTGTAAACTTTCGTAAAGTAAAAGTTCACCAATTTTGTAACCACAGCCCGCAAAATGTATGTTTTCCGACGGGGGCACATACAGTGAGAGACAGCTTAAATCGACCAGTGTCAAAGAAAAAAAAGTAATTGCCTGCAACTTATTTGGACCAGGTACATTGTGAACACCTGGGTACAGGTGGGGAAACCTCAGTTTATTAGGGTCATACTAAATTCTTATATTTTACAAAACATAAATCCAAATATATAAATTAAAGTATTATATTTGAACAAAGAAATTGACTGTCTGAATCCAGAGACTTATAAGTTTGCCATTTTTACAAATGAATATATTGCATTTAAATTTGATTTGAAAACTCAAAACCCATCAAGTCTTGACACCCATTTCACTGTCCAGGTGTGTAATTCATATTCGATTGAAGCAACTTTTTCCACTCAATATTATGTACGATGACTTTTCAGCTGTTTGTCTGATGCATGGGTCAAAACATCTTATCTCTAATTCATGCATTTATATGTACATGTATGGGTGTTAATCATATGCAAGCAATAATATATACATATTTATATATATATCTTATCTTTATTATCTTTAATTTAAACTACGCACATTGTTTTTTCATACCCTGACTCCATTGAAAATGGGCTGAAAAGGGTACTATGAAGTTGTGCAAAAGTATGTAACAGGCAGCAGATAGCATCTGCGACCCCACAAAGTATATATATATAATATTGATCAATATCAACAGCAGAGTCGATTTGGCTATATCCGTCTGTCTGTCTGTCTAGAGACTTCAAATTTGGAATATAAGTTATCAAATAAGTATATCACTTAATATCAAATGCAGATTGAATATATTTAATTATATCGAAAACTTCCCACGTTTTCCCAAATATCGAACAAATCGAATTTATTTGAAGATTAATTAACAATATGAAAAATAAGTAATCAGTTTCGATTAGCCGTTTAAGTAGAACAGATTGCAAATCGTTTGCCAATAAATCAAGTCGGATGGAATAGGTCCGAAGCCAAGACTCCTATCTAAAGAAAAAAGAACTGCTATTTTTGTATAAGCCAAGTAGAGCAGCTATTGTCTCTGAAGAGAGCCAACCTACCTGTTCCTTAACAATAATCATAATTGGTATAAACATGGAGGTTCGGTCTTAATCGAAGCTTAAGTACTGAAGTCACTCTTAGTTATTTCCAGCTTTTTAAATTAATTAAAACAATTAAATCTGGTTTACGTTTAATGGTATGGGTCCAATCCATCAGTAATGTGGCATAGACATAACATATTTCAGTTGAAATTTCGTAAAATGTAAAGTAGCCTTACGCAGATGTGCTCATTGTGGCAAGTTGAGGGTCATTAGATTGTCCTCAATATCAAAACATGACACAGACCCTCTCAAGAATATTTGGCTTCATGTTAAGAAATGTGAAAATAAAAAAAATAAAACTCTGGATTGTGGCATAGGAGTCATGAAGCTGGCTAAAAAAAAAAAATGAAGATACAACGGCTATTTGAGGAGTGCCAAAGATGCCATAGACCTTGCAGACCGGAGTCAAATCATCGAACTATAGATTTAAAAAACTGACCGACAGCAAAGACTAACTACAATTTTGATATATATGAGATATACACGTATGTATGTGTCAAATTTGTGTTATATAAATATATATCATATTTAGGTTGTGTCTGGATTGAAATGGAAAGCTCAAGTCTTGGTTTATTACTGATCTGCCTCATTTGTAGTTGGCTATATATCAAGTGAAGCACTTCTTTTTCTCGCCTTTTAGAAGTGCTATAACTTACCGATTCTTATAGTTGGATATGAGTTGTTCGCGATCAGGTCCGGTGCCAATGATCTTGACGTAGACCTGGCCCTCATTGACAATATGGGGATTCTCTAAATGCTGCGCCACCGGAATGGCCAGCTCGGCGATCAGCGGTTTAAGCGGTGCCAATGTGCCGCTGGTGAGGATTACGCTGCGCACATGCATATTGAGCAGCTGCTCCATGCCAAAGCCGGGATTGAAACACCAGAAATTAATGATCTTTCCCGCCTTTGAGGTACTGCTCGCATTGTTGCCGCCCTTGCCCAGCCAACCAGTTTGGGCCTTGTTGCTCGCTTGCGACTGTTTGCTCTCTTCGATCTCTGCGTGCACCTTGAAGCTGCGACTCACCTTGGACATGATGTCCTCCTTGTTGGCAAACACAATGTTCAGCAGATCAGCTAGCACCATAAAGCTGCCACCTTTCCGCAGCATCGAATGCTGCGATGCCACCATGAGATACTGCACCAGTTTGTCCAACAGGGCTACAATTGTCGCACAATTGCCGTACGTAAACTAAGAATTATAGATAGATAGTTGAGAATACATCTATGGATTTAGGGTATCTTTTGGGTTGGGATTTGATTTAACTCACATTTGCTTTGCCGAGTAGCTCGTATATGAAGGAAGCTGGATAGGTGGCGCCATCAGCTTTATTATCGACAACAACACCATCGATGGCCTTCTCCAATTCAAGGAGCATTTCCTTGAGCAGCGTCAGATCGTCCATTGTGAAGTCCTTGGGTTCATCGGGTCCGGCCGTGTCCTGCGAATCGCTGCTGCTGGTGAAGATCTTCATGATGTGGGTAACATCTTCAATGGCCATGGCCACATCCGAGGAGCGTATCTGCACCGAGGCGGACTCCTCGCAAATCTTCTCAATGTTGTGCGCCTCATCCAGAATGACAATCGTGTTGCTCAGCTCAATTTTGTTCGCTTTACGTGCCTTGGGATCGAGCAGGTAATTGTATGGCATGAATGTAATGTCCGCATTGTTCACCAGCTCCTTGGAGGCAAAGTATGGGCACATCTTGAGCCGCTGTCCCACCTTAACCAGATCCTCAATGTCCATGATGCTGGGACCACGAAAATCCGGATGATCCTTTTTGGATTCAACGCGCAACTGAAACGTACAGCTCTTGGCGAGCACCTTCAGTTTGCACATGTTTACCTTGTTCGAATTGCCTTGCTCACGCATCACATCTGGATGGATGCATAGCTGGTCCCGTGAGCCTAGCACTACGGCCCGCATATTCGCGTAGGCGGTGCGCTTTAGCTCTCGCATCGCCTGATTCAACTGGGAGTGGGTACGCGATGCATATATCACCTTCGGTACACCCCAATTATTGCTCTTACCAATCGCAGCGGCAATTTCACTGCCCATAGCAGCTCCAGCTCCAGCTGCAGCCGTTAATTGTTTTTGCTGGTCTTGCTGTAATTTTAGCATGTTGAGCTGCACCTCAGATTGGCGTGTTCGTATCCAGCCGAGCGTGGAGCAGAGGAGACTTAGAGTTTTGCCGGTGCCGGTGGGCGATTCAAGAACACCGTTAGTGCCATCGCGCAGGCAAATAATCACCTTTTCCATATAGGCGCGCTGCACATCATATGGCTCGAAGGGGAAATGCACTGGTATGCCGGCGATTATGTTCTCCGGCATGACACTTTAATATTTCGTTGATACTTTAATTGTTATCGATCTGACTTTTTATCTCCCTTTTCTGTTTTTCTGTTGTCTGCCGTGTTCGCGCGCCAAAACAAAGTGAACATGTGTTGCTGCAACCAGCTAACGACCCTGTGCTGCGTATCGATAACGATATATGCAGCTGTTGTATCGCCTGTATTAAGTAAACGTTTGGTTATTTTCCATTACAATATTCGTAGAAAATTAATTAAAACTAATTTAAAAAATATTTGCACATTTTATACAACAGGAAACTATTGATTGCTGATTGCAATGTGCTACGAAATTAAAAATATCAAACCAACTCTGTGTCGTCTCGATAACCAAAATCCCTGCACTGCTCTATCGGCGATATTCTATTCAGCGAAATTGTTGTTGCTCAGTTGGTTTTTAACTTTTGAACAGAGAGGTTGGTTGGCCAGTGGCGCCAGAATTAGAAAAAAGAAGCAAATGTAATAGCAATAGAAAAGGCGACAATGCGGGACGAGAGTGGCGGCCGCGTGTGAAACAAACTAACCCGCCTGCTGAGATATATACTACAAGTAAACATACAAATACATTGCATACATATACATGTATATATATATATATACATGCCACCACTGGTCGTGTAGTGGTCGTGTCGCTTCGGTTATCCGTCCGTTTGTTCATTCGTCGCTCGGTCGGTCGGTCGTTTGCGCCATAGTCGCCGTCGTCATCATCATCAGAGTCGTGTCCGACAGTCTGTCAGTCAGTTGGCGAGTGGATTGGTTGCTTGGTGGGTTGGTGACTGCCTGGCGGGGTTGTTACGGTCGCTCGGTCGGGTAGCGGGGGCGGTTGTTTGGATGAGCGAGCGCCAAAAGAGAGAGAGAGAGAGAGGAGAAGCAGCAGCAGCGGTAGTAGCAGTGAGAGCGAGAGTATAAAAGTTGTTGCTTTTGTGCTACGTTGGGCTATGCACCTTAATACAAGCGAATACACACACACACACACACATGCAAACATTCGCTTATGCTTCTCTCTGTGTGTGTGCGTCTTTTTTTCTTTTTTTTTTAAATGTGTGTGCGTGCGTGGCCGTTGGTTTGAGAGCTAGACGAAGGACGGACGGACGAACGGAGGTGGTAACACATTTTTGTTGGCACAAAGTGAAATATCGTAGAATAAAAAATTGTTCAGGCACTCGTTCGTCCGTCCGTCCAATCGAAAATACAGGAATAGTAACTGAATATTCCCGATTAATGTTGACTATAAAATATAACATTTGTTATTTTGTGTTGGCTGATTGTTATCACCACAAACGGCCAACGTTGCTATCTCGCTCTCTTCCCGTCCAGTTCAATCCGCTTTAGTTGTAAATATCGCAGCGTTTTTAACACACATTTCAAATAAAATCAACTCTCACTGATGACGATGAGGATGACGATGCTGTGCGTGAATGATGAGTGATTGTGTGTGTGTGAGAGTGTGTTTGTGTGCTTGTGACGTTGCGACATATAACTACAATTATTGTTCTTCTCGAATTTTTTTTCAACTCGAAAATAATAACAACTGCTGCGCACCCGCCCACAACAGCTGCGAATCGTAGGCACGATAACACATTTGAAAGCTTGGCGCGCACTTCCACAATCAAATGCAATGTTGCACTGTGTTCGATAGAAGCCGATAAACGCATAGCCACTTCCACTACCACATGCAAATTAGTTGTTCGTGCTTATGTCGCATTTAAAATTAAGGTCACACTAATCATGTCGTTTATCAAAAGAGCACTCCCACACCTCGCCACCCCCTCCACCGGCATATATATTTAGTAAACAACTAAAAGTTGCAACTATATTGATGATCCTGTGCGGCAAGGTCGTTGCACATATCGCGCTGGTTATTATTGTTGCTCGGCTTTCATGGCCTTAAATACTTTTTACTGCTATTCTGAGCAACAAATCTGTAAATTTCTATATAAATAAAGTATATATATATAAATATATATATATATATATATATTAAATAGCCGGAGTATGGCCAGACCCCTCCCCCACCCCCCCGGTTCATTGTTACCTGGCTACAGCGTTGCCACCAGTACAAAAGCTAATATGTGTGTGTGTTAACAAGTTTGTTTGTGTTTGTGATTGCAATTAATAATGCATTAAATAATACGGCGTGACCCAGTTGATAATTTTATCCACGTGCTGTTTTTTGTTACCTGGAAGCATCTGCTTTTGCTGGTTTAACGTGCGTTCTCTTTGATATCTGGCAACGCTGAATGTAGTGCACGCATGTAATACGTTTATATGTGTATGTGTGTGTGTGTGTGTTAGAGAGAGTGAGAGAGGGGTGAGTGAGTGGGCTCACATTCGAATAGAAAATGAGTGCTTTGTACTCGAAACTCAGTCAATTAGTCGCCTGAAGGCGGCGACAGCGATGGCAACGCCAAATGCAGGCGCGTCGATAAACATAATTTTTTATTTCGCGGCGCGTCATTTTACATACCTTATAAAATTTATTATAAGTTGACTTAGGTTTGTACTAAACCGCATGAAGGGAAGGGGGAATTTGGGAGCTTTTGCGATACTTGCAGAAATTTTGACTATTCCTGCTTTGGCCAGTTGTTGCTGTCAATTAGCGATGTGTACGTGATGGTGAATGTGACGCGATCGCTACAGACGATAGTCGAAAAGAAACGAGAAATGCACACGTGCTGGTCGACAAAAGTGTGCGCGTGTGTGTGTTACTACTCGTATGCATATATATCGTGTGTATGTATTAGTGTGCAATTTGAAATGTATATATGCCTATATAAAAAGGAAGGCCTAGATAATACATTTCTGATATGGGTGTAAATTGTGAAAGCCACAGAAAAATAAGCACATATATATATGTATACACATATATACACGTATATATATATATGTATATATACATATATATACATATACATATATATACATATACATATATATATATATACATATACATATATACATTTATCAGGCCCGTGATCGTGCGTGAATGGATCGCATATATTATGAGCAATGTTTTCACGCTCGAGCACATCTCTAATGCCAACAGAGCGATCGATAAAGGTGTTGACTGAGTAAATGAATTTGTAGAGCACTCGAATTGACTGTCTGTCTGTGTCTGTGTGTGTGCATGTTTATGGCCATTTGAGTTTCTGTTGGAAAACCAAGCAAAACTTTTATTCCCACACCCAAAGCGCATCCCATCTGTGTACAAAGCCAGCCAGCCTAAGGAAACAAAAGCAAAAACAGAACAGAAAAGAAGGGAGAATATTAATATCATCATTACAGATCTCTTCAAGCGAAATTAGCACATTTATTGTCCAAATTGTGCGTATTCTGGCCTCAGTGTGCGTGTTTTTTTTTGTTTGCTTGAGAGCATTATCACTGATTACGAAGAAGGTGATGGATGTATATATATATATATATATATACATATATATATATCTGTTCTCTTCGCATGTGTGTATGTGTGTTTGGGTTACAAAATCAGCCAATAGGATTATTTTTTTGTGCACACTGTGAGTATGCGCAACGTCCAAGAGTAAGAATCAATTACATCAATAAGTGCAAATCGATGAAGCCAAATATCACCTAAATTTATAAAGCCAGAGTTACCATATTCTGGTGGTAACCTCCTCAAGCATCGATATATGTATCATTTTTCTTTTTCTGGCATATATTCTGATAATTCCCTTTAAGGATTGGCTTAGAAAAAAAATTAATGACCCACTTCGCACCATTCCAGCCACTTGTTATTAAGATTACAGTGTATTCCGCAGTCGGTTATGTGCAACGTTCTCACATTTTTCTTATTTTGTTTTTTACCTCGTGTTTCATTGCAGAGATCGTTATTAAATATTTCCATATGCAGATGTCAGATCTTTCAAGCAACATGTACTATAAAAGCGGCACTGTGAATCGAAGGAAAAGGGCAAATCGCCCCAGTCCAGGACACCAAGAGGATAACGCATGCTGCTAGCAAAGCATTAAATGCGTGCAGCAGCAATCAAAATCAAAAGAGCAGTACAAAAAAAAACAACAATAAAAGCAACAAACACTCGAGATAACAGCTCTACTGTAGCAACCATAATCAACAACAACAACAACAACAACAACAACAACAACAACACAACATGTAACGGATTAGTGTTGGAAGCGAGTTGTTAAAAAAGAAGACTATACACAAACACACCCGCAATTCTCAATTGCACACGGACGAATACTGATAGCAGATCTCCCTTGCTCTCTCGCTCACTGACGAACTGCGCTCTAATTCAAATTCTTTTTGGACGCACATCTCAAGAAACGAAAAGGTATATTAGGTTTACATTTCACTCTCTCTCTCTCTCTCTCTCTCTTTATCTGTCGTGTCTGTGTGAGTGCTTTTGCGCGTATAAAGCCAAAATAGTAAACACAAAACCAGTATGTGAAAAATTACTTTGTTTTAAATTGGTGTTGCTCAGCAGCTGAATAATCTCTTATTTGATAAATAAATTAAGGAACGTAACTTTTGCAGCATTTTTTTTTTTAGAAAATTTACCCAATTTAAATAATACAAAAGAAAAATCCTGAGTTTAGTTAAGTTTTATAACAATATTTGGCAAAGAAAAAACTCATAGAAATAGACGTGGTTCTATAAATAGCACACTTTCAAAAAAAAAAAAAAAAAAAAATAGAATTGAAGGTTTCGCATAAGAGGTTAATAATTTAGCTTGAAAATACATTCTGATTTAGAATTTGGTACTATATTCTGCATTTTGAATGACAAAACAGATATATTTTCTCTGGATACATTCAAACCATTTGCATTATATCCGATCAAAAAGGGACGTCCTTATTTTTTTGAGTCGTAGTTCGGGTCTATTTATGGTGGGATCGATCTTTCTAGGCTTGAAAGACTTGAAAGTCAAGTCTTGTTTTTCAGTAAATATATGCTTTTTAAGCTTTTTTTTGTAGTTCAATTGCTTTTCGAACCAAGTTCAATAAAAAATTCCCAATAAAAAACAAAAAAAATTATTTATTTTTAATTTAAGATTCGAATTTAACATATGCTGCTATTTATGTGACCACTTGAACAGAGAATTATGGCAAAAGTAGCAAAGATATCGGAACGCATAATATATATAAGCCAGAATATATTTGGTTTTCTGATTTCTGTGCTATATTTTGCTGACCATAGCTGTGTGATAATGAATTGAAAACAACTGCGTGTTTATCTATAATGGCTTGCAAATATTTCCTATTTTGATTCTCACTCTAATTTATTTTCGTTGGTAGGAGGCGTGAGCGCGCACAAGGGGTATTACGAGTGGCCTTTTTTTTGGCAGCCATGACAATCATACTCTTTCTGGTGGACACCTCGTCGTCCATGTGCCAGAAAGCGTATGTGAATGGTGTGCAGAAAACGTATTTGGACATTGCCAAAGGAGCCGTTGAGACGTTCCTCAAATATCGACAGCGTACTCAGGATTGCCTCGGCGATCGTTATATGCTGCTCACGTTTGAGGAGCCGCCGGCTAACGTAAAGGCCGGCTGGAAGGAGAATCACGCCACATTCATGAATGAATTAAAAAATCTACAAAGTCACGGCCTTACATCAATGGGTGAATCGTTGCGCAATGCCTTCGATTTGCTCAATTTAAATCGGATGCAATCTGGCATCGATACATATGGACAGGGGCGTTGTCCATTCTATTTGGAACCATCGGTGATTATTGTCATAACCGATGGCGGTCGCTATTCGTATCGGAATGGTGTCCATCAGGAGATTATATTGCCGTTGAGCAATCAAATACCCGGTACCAAGTTCACCAAAGAGCCTTTTCGCTGGGATCAGCGTCTATTCTCCCTCGTCCTTCGTATGCCCGGCAACAAGATCGATGAACGTGTCGATGGCAAAGTGCCGCACGATGATTCGCCCATTGAACGAATGTGCGAGGTAACCGGCGGACGATCATATCGGGTACGCAGCCACTATGTCCTCAATCAATGCATCGAGAGTCTCGTGCAGAAGGTGCAGCCGGGCGTTGTGCTGCAATTTGAACCGATGGTGCCTAAGGAAGCCAGCGGTGCTGGCACCAATACCAGTGGCAGTCCCAGTAGCAGTGGCACTAGTAGCATTGGTAGCAGCATTGGTAGCAGCAACAGTGGTGGCAGCAACAGTAACATTGGCAACAACGGCGGCTGTAGCAGCGGCAGCAACGCAAGCACCAGCAGCAGCAGTAGCTCAGGAACGGGATCAACGACAACATCATCCACAACGACCAACGAGCCAACGCCGGACATTGTTTTTCCGCTGATGAAGAAAATGATCTATGTGCAGAAGCATATTACACAAAAGACCTTTCCAATTGGCTATTGGCCGCTGCCGGAGCCATATTGGCCAGATTCGAAGGCGATAACACTGCCGCCACGCGATGCACATCCAAAGCTGAAGGTATTAACGCCTGCCGTCGATGAGCCGCAATTGGTGCGCAGTTTTCCCGTCGATAAATACGAGATCGAAGGTTGTCCGCTCACGTTACAGATCCTTAACAAGCGGGAGATGAACAAATGCTGGCAGGTGATTGTCACGAATGGGATGCATGGCTTTGAGCTTCCATTTGGGTATCTGCGAGCGGCGCCCAATTTCAGTCAGGTGCATCTCTATGTGCTGGCGTACAATTATCCGGCACTGTTGCCACTGCTACATGACCTCATACACAAGTACAACATGAGTCCACCCAATGATCTCATGTATAAATTTAATGCCTATGTGCGTTCGATACCACCATATTACTGCCCATTTCTGCGCAAAGCCCTTGTCAATATCAATGTGCCCTATCAGCTGCTGCAGTTCCTCTTGCCCGAGAACGTTGACAACTATCTGTCGCCGACGATTGCCAATCAGTTGAAGCACATTAAGAATACGGCCAAACAGGATCAGGAGAATTTATGCCTGAAGGTCTACAAGCAGTTGAAACAACCGAAACCGCCTTACCGCCAAGTGGAGACGGCCAAATTGTGCACGGGTGCTGTGCTGCGTCGTGATCTGGTGCGTCATCCACTGCTGCGGGATACGTTTGCCAAGCTGCATGCAGAAATTGAGCCGGTGGAAAATTATACCATTGTTGTGCCTCAGCTGACGCATCAGTCATCAGCGAAAACGTATCGCAATCCATTCGATATACCACGCAGGGATCTGGTCGATGAGATAGCACGGATGCGAGAGAGTTTCCTACGGCCGGCGAGTTTGGTGGCCAAGGATTCGGGCCATTGTCTGCCCATTGCCGAGATGGGCAACTATCAGGAGTATCTGAAGAATAAGGATAATCCGTTGCGCGAAATTGAGCCGACCAATGTGCGACAGCACATGTTCGGCAATCCCTACAAGAAGGACAAGCACATGGTCATGGTGGATGAGGCCGATCTCAGTGATGTTGCACCGATGAAATCATCAAATTCAAATAACGGTGGCAACAATAACTTGCCATCATCGAGCGGCGGCATGACCGGCATGGGTCTAGTTGGTGGTGGTGGCATGTCCAATCTAATGCTCGGCGGCAATGGCATCGGTGGTCCCATGGGTGGCAACGGTGGCTCCAAGACCAAACTGGATGGCACATCACGCGGACGCAAACGCAAGGCGGGACCATTGCCACGTGCCTTTGAATTCCGACGTGCATCGTCAGATTCACGGCGCAGCGGCAGCATCAGTCCCACTCCGATCAACGCAAGCAACAGCAGCAGCAACAGCGCCAACATTGTCGGCAGCAGCAGCACCAACATGACCAGCAGCAGCAGCAGCAGCTGCAGCAGCGATGTGGAAATGCTGATCGATGAAGATAGCAATAGCAGCTTTGCATCGGAAGCATCCAGCGACAGCAACATCAGCAGCAACAGTAGCAGTAGCAGCAGCAGCAGCAGCATTGCCAACAGCAACATTATCAGCAACAGCAGCAGCGGTGGCAACAGCAACATCATCACCAGCAGCGGCAACAGCAGCAGCAGCAACAACAACAACAACAGCAGCAGCAGCAGCAATATAATCAGCAGCACCAGCAGCAATATAATCAGCAGCACCAGCAGCAACATCATCAGCAGCAGCAACAACAGCAGCAGCAGCAGCATCATTGCCGCCAGCAACAACAGTGACTCTGGTTTGTCGTCGACGAATTCAGCGGAACGTTTCAGTATTGATTTCAGCGAGGAGGAGGCCTGCGAACAGGAGACGCCGCTCAATGGTTATGTGCACAATTTCATCAATGGGATTAATGAGGAGGCGCGCGTTATTGAAGCGGAGCACCAGCATACCAGCAGCAATAATGCGACCAGCGGCAGCAGCAGCAGCACCAGCAGCAATAACAGCGCGACCAACAGCAGTGCCAGCAACAACAGCGCTAACAACAGCAGTGCAACAGCAACAGCTGAAACTCCAGCGGAGACAACAACAACCAGCAGCAGCAGTAGAGTTATAGTCGCACCAGCTGCAGTAACCACTGCAACAGTTGCCAGCAATGGCGCCAGCGATCTATACGGCAGCAGTTTGCATAACAGCAACATGGCCAGCAGCAGTAGCCACCACAACAGCAGCAACAACAATAATAATCATAACAATCATCACAATCACCACAGCTGCAGTGGCGTTTTATATGTGCCGCTTAATGGACTTACCAAGAAGCATGTGGCATATAGCAGCAATGTGTGGGCAACACTTGACAATACGATGATGATGCTGCCGCCTACAGCAGGAATGCATAAGGTTGCAGCAGCAATGTCGCCGCTCTTGTTGCTGCCTAATGGTTATACGAGTCATCATGGCGGCATGTTGTCACCGCCAGCAGCAACATCAACGCCACCACCAACAACAACAGCTGCAGCAACTGCCACAACAGCTACTACAACTACAGCAGCTGCAACAACAACAGCAACAGCAACAAACAACAGTAGCAGTTCAACAACAACAACAACATCAACAACAGCGACGACAACAACATCAACAAGCACGTACTTTAGTCATAATGATATCAATGATGCCTCGGAAATTTCGCGCATATTGCAGACGTGCCACAATGGCAACAACAACAGCAGCAGCATCAACAACATCGGCAGCAGCAACAGCAACAACAATTCTGGCAGCACTTTAAATGGCAACGCAAGCGATTCCAATGGACACGACTTGAGTTTCGATATCGACATGGGCAATAGTTTTGATGCACTCAAACGCACAGCTGGCGGCAGTAGTCCGTCCACAGTTGGCAGCAGTCCGCATTTTTACTGGGGCAGCGGCCTTACCCATCATAACAGCAGCAGCACCACCACCACAACCACCACCACCACCAACAACAACAACAGCGGTAACAACAGCGGCAACAACAACAGCAGTAGCAACAACAGCAACAGCACCAATAACAACAGCAGCAGCAGCAACAACAGCAATCAGCATAGGAACCACAACAACAGCAGCCCCAAACTTGAGTTGAAAGCATCGCCAACGCACAGCAATCACAGCAACAGCAGCAGCAGCAACAGCAGCACCAGCAGCAGCAACAACAACAATAACAACAACAATGTCGACCCCCTGAACTCAGCGGAGTGCGAATTGAGCGAGGAGCAGCGGGAGGCAGCACGCCAGCATAATACTAGTTTGCGTTTGGATATCTTTCGTGATATACGGCGACCGGGTCGGGATTATACACAGCTGTTTGAGCATTTGAACTTGATAAAGGGCGATCAGGATATGAAATCGGATTTTATAGAGATGTGCATCAGTGAATCGATGCGGTTTCGGCGGCATCAAATGGTGTACAGCATACAGGAGTGGTGGGACAGCAAGCAGTCGCATTTTGAGATCACAAAGAGTTAACGTTGGCTAATTTGGAATTGAGCGTGCAACAAGCAGCAGCCACATGCAACAAGTCTGTGATGTCAACGACAACAACAACAACAACAACAGCAGCAACAGCAATAAACTGAACATCAGCGATTAGGTTAAGAGTTGATATTATAGTTGAGCACGCCAGGCCAACCCAGAAATTATATATATAATATGAATACTACACACACACACACGGTAGTCGCTCGCAAATTTTGATTGCTTTAATTCCCGATTCGAATTTTAATATCCAGCCAAGTCCCTTTTTGTAATTGCTAAAGGACACTTCGTGAAGAAAAATTTGGTTTAAAAGTTCAAAATGAATAATGTTTATAATAATAACAATATATTATTATCGTATATTTTGTCAATACGAAAATTTGGTTTATAAGTTCAAAATGAATAGTGTTTATAATAATAACAATATATTCTCGTATATTTTGTCAAAACTCTCCCTCTCTGTTCAAAAGTGCCTAGAAAAAAGAGAGTTCACCGTGTATCAATGGAAAAATTTATATATCTGAAAATTTTTGTTTTTATTTTGTTAAGATTTAATTAAGTTGAAAAAAATATTTAGTTTTAATAAGTGAAAAGTGAAAAGTTAAAATTTTTATTTCTGGCAGTTCTTTTTTTCGAGCGACCACTGTTGTTTTACAAACATATCTCGTCAATTTCCAAAATTAATTGAAAACACACACACACACACACACACACACATACAAACACACATTTACGCACATACAAAAACACACGCACTAATGTAAATAACTAAATAATTGAAATTGTCGAGAAAAATTATTGGGGTTCTAATTTAAATAGTTTTTTTTTTTTTTTTTTTTTGTAGGGTTTGTATAGGGGCTGTATTTATGTAGTTTTTAAGTATTAAAAGTGAGTGTACACATATATAAATATATATTTGATCTTAAGTTTAAACAACACAGTTTAATATAAATATTAATATATTTATACCGCGAATTAGCTACATTACGTGTAAAGTTAAACAAAAAAATAATAAAATGAAAAAAAAAAAATTAACATTTTGAAGCGTAGAGTTTATATACATAGTTGTTAGTTTGTTTAGTTTAAAATTGTATTAGCCAAGTAAGCGTAAAACACTTGAGTTCGCAAGCCTGCTATTCAAAACAAAAGAAGTCTTATATATATATGTATATATTTTATATATATATATATATTTATATTTAAAGGCTTAATATTATGTAAACAAATCACATCTAATGTTTATTTTAATTAATTAAAAGCAACAATTTTTTCTATTGTAAAATTGAGTTAAATTTGTTGTAAAGCCTTGAGCTGTACAATATAGTTTGTAACCGATTTGAATCAATTAACCACAGCTCGATTTGTTGGGCGTCAGGTTTTAATTATTAGGTTAATGGTTTCGTCTTTTTAAGTGATCTTCAATTTTGTTGCATTCAGCTACAATTGTCGCAACTTTTGATCTAAGCAACTTTTTTCTAATTACGTCAAGTATGATTCTAAGTTTTAGCTTTTATGTACACACACAATAATTTGCAGCTTACATGTAATATGAAATGCTGTTACACTCCTACAAACAAAAACAATACACACACAAATCATGCATACAATATATATATACTTACAAGCATACAGTACATATTTACAAACATATGACGAGAGAAAAAGAAAATCCGTTTTGAAACGTAAATGTTTGTTATCGATACCTTTATTTATATATTGATTTTGGCGTTTTAGCACACTGTACATAGTCAGGACTAGAGCGAGACTAGAGTTACCGTTATAACCTGCTCGTCTGAGTTTGTATGAGTAAGTGTGGCAATTTCTATTTTGTTTGTGCTTAAGGACATTTAATTATTTAAATATATATATATCTTATCCAATCGAACTCATAAGCAAGACGCAAGACAACGAATACCAGAAACCACAAAAAAAAAACCGCAGCTCCAAATGTAGCCGCAAATTTGAATAAAAGAAAAAGCATTGCTTACAATTTATTTTTGGTGTATGCCATTTGCCATTTGCTATCTTCTCCACATCAATAAAATTGCTGAATTTTCTTCCTCTCCTTTTCCTTTCCCCGCTACCAACAGACACACACACACTGACACCAAATGTTACATTACGCGCCTGCCACGAATGCCATGCCCCCATTTTTGGGGGCTACGCCGCAGCAGTGACGCCCATGTATGCTATGAATGTGCCCCTGTGTATGCACAGTCCCCCACTCCCTACCACACACTCTTTCCCCCGTTGACACACTCTGTCCCCCCTTGACACATTCACACCCCTATTGCAAATAAGTTGGTTAGAAAATAGGTTAATATTTCTATAGCAGTCTTACTTTTTATTTGAAGTGCAACTACAAAAAAATGCTAATAGTATTTTTATATAGTTTTTATATGCCCGTTATCGTTGGCTGTCGGTCGATTTTCATTGTCTTCAAATAGTTGGGAACTTATTTTAATTCATATCAATAGCGTGTGTCATTCCTTCAAATTTGAATACTCATCCAAAAAGATGGGTTGAGTTTCAATTAGTTTGGGCAAATATTTAAAGTGATTTAAAAAATACAGTTATTGGGGTTATTTTTGCGTAAGATTGAAATTTTAAACCAAATATACCGGCTACAATTCACTAAGTGGCTGATAGGCAGCCAGCTGATTACAATCGATAACTGGTTCATTAGTGTTGAACAATGCCATATATGTTTATGGGCATTAAAACAAGTAAACTAGCTCAATAAATTAAAAATTCGAGAAAAATCAATGCTTATTTCTAATAACATTGTCAGATACCGTAATATAATATGTGTGACAATATTTTGCTATTTGAAATGTGCGGCATAGCGTTGCCACTTGGTCAGAATTGCATCGCTCTTGCAAAATGAGCAGCTAAGAAGAAGCAGCTCATTTTGTGTGAGTCCGGTTCTCTGAACACTGAATAACCTAATGGACAAATCCAACACTAGCGCCTAGCAGTTGTTGGGTGAGTGGCAAAGGCAAAGGCAAAGGCAAATGCAAAAGCAAAAGTGAATTTCGAGAATCTGAAGCAGCAATATGCAAAATTAATGTGCGCTACGCACGTTGTTTGCCATTAACGTTAACGCAATGCAAGCCACATCCATTGCGATCACAAGCGCATAACACACAAGTTCACTTATCACACGCATCTCGATTTGGAGTTTGGAGTTGCTGCGATTCGCGAGTCTATATATTTTTTTTCTGTGTGTTAGTTTGCGGAAAGTAAAAGTGGCTACCGCTGCCGCTGCCTCTGTCGCCGCCTGCCCCTGCCGCTGCCATCCTATGTATTTGTGTTTGTAACATATATATGCACATATATGCATGTTTCGGTGTATGTGTGTGTGTGGTTGTGTGTGCGCGCGCGAATGTTTGAGTGTAAAAAGAAGTTACAAAAGTATAACAGTTACGCAAAAGCACAGCTAAATTGTGTAAAATCATAATCATAACAAAAACAACACCAACAACAGCAGCAGCGTGTGTGTTTGAGAGCTTACCGGGCGGGCGCAGCAATGAGCGAGAATAACGGCACAATCACAGCTGCCAATGGACCGCGCGTCGTTACCATCTACAAGACGGAAACTGGCTTCGGTTTCAATGTGCGCGGACAGGTGTCCGAGGGCGGCCAATTGCGTTCGATTAACGGTGAATTGTACGCCCCCCTGCAGCACGTTAGCGCTGTGCTGGAGAACGGCGCCGCCGAGAAGGCGGGCATCAAAAAGGGCGATCGCATACTGGAGGTGTAAGTATTGTTCAGCAATACTAAAAACAAAAACCAAAAAAAAAAAATTAAATATTCGATAAAAAAAAGCTTCCTTTTTTTTGACACTTTGGGGCTTCATGTTTGACCTGTTTGCCATGCCATGCCGCATGCCCCGCCCTGTCCTGCACCGCAATGCCAGCGAGCAACGAACAGCAGTAAAAGAGAGCGAGCAAGTCTTGCATTGAGTTGGCCGCGTGTCGTGAGTTTTATTGCGTGACACAACAAACAAGCACATTTCGTTTTTGGTACATCAAAATACAACAAATACTAATTACTAATTTGAAGCTAGTACTGAGCAAAGTTCCTCGAACAGGCGAATTTATCCAATTAATTAATTATTCGTCGTGCGTGAGTCGTGCTTTTGTTACCGATATCGATGTGCCCATCTCTAGTCGAGCCCACCCACTGAACGTCTCTTCACTCAAAATGGAAAAATCAACTTAAAACTACGGCTTTGAAGTCCTGGAATCAATAAAGTTTGTGTTTGTTTGTTTCTTTGACTGTGTGCGTGTGATAGAGAGAGAGAGACAGAGGGTTGTCAGTGAACTTTGGCATAATCATAAATAATAACTGGCAACTGTGTTTGCTTGCGCCTCTTCGTTTCGTTTTGTTTTTGTTATGGCGTAATATTTATGCCATTGTTTGGCCACACTCACATTCACACTTTCGTTGTACGGACACACACGTACACACGCACTCACACAGAGACACCATACAGAGCAAGCTAATTAAAATGACCCCCCTTTACGCCACCCCCGTTGTACCCCTTTGCTTGCTGTCATTCAAGCGCTCACTTTTTATGCTCTCACCTAACGGGCGCATTTTTCTCTCTCTCTCTCTCTCTCGCTCGCTGGCTGTCAGACATGTGTCTGGTCTTCGTTAAGCTTTTGTTTTGTATCTTTGGCATTTTCGCAGCACAGCCAAATGCTTTACTCCACCCTCCCCTCACCAATTTCCTTGTTATTAATGCAAGCAAGTTGAATATTATTGAGTTTTGTTGTGGGCGACAATGCAGTGATAACCTTTGCCTATTCTTACGCCCCCTACACTTTTCTCTTGTCTACCCTCTCTCTCTCTCTTGCTCTCACTCTCTGTCTGTGTCTCTGTGTCTGTCTGTCTGTGGGAATAAGGCAAAACTTGGTCACAAATTAAATTACAAAATTGAACAACAGTTGCGGGGCGGATAACAACTTAATTATCGTTGGCTTACCTCCTACGGAGTTGGGGGATGTCTCCCACTAACACCCCACACCCCACTCTTGCAGACGCACGCTTAGTTTTTTTTGTTCATCATTTGATTATTGACGATCTTAAAAAGCAGAACAACATCAGGAACAACATTTATGATTACGCTGCACGTGTTCAAACAAAGCAAAAGCAAAAAAAAAACCTTGGCAACACACACACACACACACACACACATGAAACGGGTTTATTATTTATTATTTTTATTTAAATAACTTGCATTTTTTTTTGTTTGGTATTTCTAAAGCTTTGTGTGTTGCGTGTTTGTGTACACATAATGCCTTATTTAGTTGCAAGTGCTCTTAACAAATAAATTCAGAGCTTAAGAACGTGCCCGCCCTTAAACAAATAGTCTCCTAGTCCTAGCTGAAAACTGTGCAAACACTCTTGTTCCAGGATATGGGCTTGATTTTCGTATTATGTGGGCTCATTGGAAGGTTCTAAAGTAGATAAGGGAACATAGAGTGACTTTAAAATCCTGTTAGATTTTTACACTCTGATACACAAGGTATTATGAGAGAGATAGGGACTTAAACCTTGGAGCATATATTGATCTATGCCTGCGGTAATCGGTAATCGGTAATCAGTAATCAGTAATCAGTAATCGCAAATCGATAAAGCCACACATCTTCCTCAATTTGAAGGCCAAATTTGTTTGGTAAGTTGTTGGCCATGTCCTTCAAAGATCGGGAGATGCCACGCCCACCTATAAATCGATAAATCCGCATATCCCATAATTTTAAAGATAAAGCATCGAAATTTTGGACCACGCCGGTTCTCGCTCTCAAAAACTATAAAAGCCTATATCTCCTACAATTTAGGAGCTATAGTTGGAAAATTTGGAAGATAGATTACTAAGATCGTCCTCCTGACACACTTCTAAAGGCAAACTTAAGGATAGATTACTAGGAAAATGCTTCAAAGATCGGTATTTTTCGGCTATATCTACCCGGTTCTATGGCACCTGCCAGATGGTATGACTTATTGGTATCAGAGTATTTCACTGTCGGTTACGCCCGACTGCAACGTTCTTTCTTGTTCATTATATTTTGGTATAACATCAATTATTTTATAATTGTAACTAACTAACTAAATCTGTCTTTATTGATCAAAACATTTGTTATAATTGCTGCGATTATTTCCGGATTTTTTATTATTTATTTTTGAAAAAGCAAAAAACAAAAGAATTGTTTAATTGTTTTTGTGATGTATTGTAGGGTTCCAGCTAATCTGCTTATTCATTTACCCTGTACCATTTTAGTACATTTTGCACTATATACCATGTTCGGTTTACTTAAAGCTGCTTATCTCTGCACACTCACACATATGTGTATGTATATGTATAAAGTATAAATAAATGTTTTTTATTTGTAAATAACAGTTCCAGTGAGAGCAAGTTGGAGGAATGTTTTTTGGTTGCCAACTGTAATTTGAGTATCTGACTTTCTCATATATATATATATATATATATATACACATTCCGTATCGTTTGCTTTATTGTTTATTTCAGTATTTAAACTATATATATGTATGTATATATAGAAAAGTTTATTTAATACATATACAAAGAAGTAAATGAAATCGCTTCTGTTTACTGAACACAATGCACGTGTTCGATATTATCGATTCCAATTTGCACTAAACATCAAGTTAGCTGAGAAAACTTTTCCATTTACATATTATATATATATATATATAACTGTAGTTGTAATTTAGATTGAGTACCTTCAATTTGCTTCCTAAATTTAACATATATCATTTAAACAGCTAACTTTTTTGAATATAAATAAATCATTAACAGATGAAATTGAATAAATGCTAAAATAGAAAAATGCCTTGAAACTTAAATCGAATTAAATACATAAATCTTGCATAATACATATATAAATACATATACATAAACATATATATATATCTATATATATATATCTATATATATATCTTATTTTTTTTCACTTTCACTCTCGTCTGTATTTTGAGGGGCGTTTTTTAAACCGATTGGCAACTGCAAATGCAAATGCTTCTCGCTTCCGATCCGCTTATCAACAATTAGTTGCTGCTGCTCGCTCATCGATGTTTATTCATGGTGAATGCTTTTCAGTTGCTAATTGCTGCTCACAAATCGGCCCACAAATAGTCAAGCAGACGTTGCACATTCTTTTTGGCTGACAGTTGCTGGAATTGCAGTTGCTGTTGCAGTCTTTTGGTTGCCCACATGGTGGGCGCTGCGTTGCACAGGCTGCCATTGCAGCGCACACAATAGGGATCATTGGCGCTGCATTCGGGCACGTCGCCGGCGCAGCCCCGCACCGTGTAGACCAACTCCATGCGACTGATGACGGTGCTGACGCACAGTTCCGTTGCGGCGCTGCAGTTGCTCAACTTCATGGCGTTTGGATGGAGCATGGGGGCGCAGTCGTCGCCCTGCTCCTGCGCATTGCAGCGATAGCAACTGCGGACGGACCAACGGTTGCAGGCGTCCTCGCTGCGGCATAATTGGCATGCCTCTCCAGCGCCTGCCACGAAATTCGCATCAGCGCAGCCGCGACGTAGTAGCGTATCTGTTGAATAAATATATATGTACAAATGTATATATACATATATATATATATATATATGACGTTTATGCCATGAAAACGAACGAGATATGGCAACGCTGGCACAATTCCATGACATCAGACTGATATGGCAACGCTAAAACATTTCTAATATGCCTTAAGTGTATCCTTCGTCCTTATCAAAAATGCCAATAAAACGTATACAGCAGAAATATAGAATTTTATTTTAGTTTAACGATAGTTAAATAGTTATCGATAGTTATCGAACTAGTTTAACAAAAAATTAGCTTACGAAATTGTGCAAATTTCATAAAGATGAGACGTTAGGAATGTTGAGCAAAGTAAATTGACCAATTGTGGATCCCAATTTGAAGTTTATAAAAGATCTTCAACCCTGATATTCCTACGCATATTCTAACCAAATCTTGTTGCCGATTGACAAAGAAAATCGATACTTGCAATTGATCCGCAGCTGACTGACTGACTGACTCACCCTAACCTTGCTCACAGGAATAGCAGGCGTTGGTGCCCGGAGCACACGGTTGGCTCCTCAGTGCATGGCCGGAACGGCAATTGGGATCGCTGGTGGAGTTGCAGGTGGCACATTGAATATCTTGGCACTGTGCATTACAATTGTCGCCATAGCACTCGTACAGCTCGCCGGTGGGAAAGAAGCCCATGGTTGTGGAGCAGCCACGCTGTAGCACTTCCGTTTGGCTATTGCGATGCGTGTAGCAGCGTTCGAGATGTCCCAGCATCACCTTGTTGACGCACTGCGTCACAGTCGCATTGCTGACGGCACATTTGTCCGCGGATTGCGGCTGTTGCTCACGCTGGCAATCGGGATTGGGCGAGTTGCGGTTGTGGGTGCACTGCAGGCAGTGCGACTCGGTGACTGTACGCTCCGCATTGCAACCGTTGTAGTTGCACTTGAGGCACACGTGCGGACAGCCAACGGGCAGATTGGTGTGCTCGCAGCCCCGTTGCGTATTACTCAAATGCAGAATGTTTGTGTAGCAACGATCCTCGGCATTGTAAACGGGACACGGCAACAGAAGTTGCTGCCGCTGGCTGACATCGATGCAGTCGGCACCGTTGCACTGATAGCACCGCAATCGATCCACCGGATACACGTGTCGATTGCACAGACTTGTGCTGCAACGATAGCAGGGCTCCGCGCAGTAAGCATTGGGATAGAGGCGGCGGAGGCAGCCGCGTCGCGTCAAACCAGCTGTTATCGAGATGACGCATTCATCATTCGGCTGGATGCATTCCTCCACCTCCAGCTGCTGCCCGGGTCGTGTGGCGCATTCGGCATCCTCGGCGGAATCGCAGGCATAGCATTCCAGGCCACTGCTCGTGTGGAGCAACTGCATCAGCACCAAAATGCCCAACAACAGCAGCTGACGCATCAGTTTCGTCATCTTTGCTACTCATTGGACAACAATAAACTGACTTTGTTCGCTTTGGGCTGTGCCTCGATTCGGTTGGATTTGTTTCAAGATTAGATTAGGACTTGGGCCTCAAGTGGCTCCGCCACTCTGCTCCATTGTTCCATTGTTTTGCACTGATTTCTAATATGCATGTGCATTATCGTACTAATCGGTGCGATATATATATATATATATATAGAAAACGTATCTGATCGTTTCCATGCGCAACACAGTCTAAATGTTTCTAATAATGTAAAGAAATTGAGAAATTGTACTTTGATATGATATTAAATAGATGGAAAATCATTTTCATATAGCAGGTTCAAAATGAGTATCCTAACAGCTCAAGTATATATCAAATATACGTTTATTATTAATAATAATAATCTATATAATATTCTATATCTATTATAGATAAAAGTTGAATCTGTAATCTTCTTCAATTAAATAATTAAATACTTCTCAATAAGAAAGATGAAATTCGACTTTAAGGGACTAAGAGGCAGAGATTTTTTTATGAAATATTTTTTTTATATGTATTTTTTTTATATATATTTTTTTTATATACTTTTTTGATATATATATTTTTTCTTTTTATATATATTTTTTTATAAATATTTTTTATGTATTTTTTTATATATATATTTTTTATATTTTTATTTTTTTTTTATATTCATATATATTTTTTTTATATATATTTTTTTTTTATATATATTTTTTTATATATTACACTAAAATATAGATTTGACTGATATCTTTTTTTGCGGAATGGATTCTTATTTATTTGTTTGTCTGTTCGAATTTGAACAAAATCAATCAGCTGGAGTCAAAGTGGCAATTCAGGTGCCACAATTGTGAGACTCAATTAGTATATATATATATATATATAGTATATATATATATATATATATATATATAGAGTATTACTTTGTAATTTGGAGTTTTTTTCTTTCTTGAGATCGCATAAAAAGCAATAAATTGGGATATGCCATTATGGCTAGGGGAATCCCGTACGATGTTGAACAAAAAACGATTATATAGACAAATTTATGCATGTGACCGCCTCCCACTTACGTGTATATCTATAAATAAACACATATCATCATTAATCAGGGGAACCCCAATAAATTTCGGCTTAAAAATAGGTATAAAAATAAATTCTTGCTTATCTAATAAATTATTCAATTATGCAAGAATTTAGAAAATAAATAAATATTTATATTTATTTAAATATAAAACAAGATATGAAAAAATATGAAAAGTTTTTTTTTTTTTGCGAAGTTAAGTTTGCATTTTATAGTAGAAATGTAAAATGAATAAATTTGTTGTGTGTGTGTGTGTAAGTGTGTGTGTGTGTAAGTGTGTGTGTGTGTGTTTTGCTGCTTGCTTCATCTGCTGCCGCCTATTGCCTTGCACATTGCTTTCATTGTTGCTGCTGCCGCATTTGCCACTTAACATTGTATTGTTGCTTTCCGGGTGTGTGTGTGCATGTGTGTGTGTGTGTGTAAGTAAGTGTAAGTGGGTGTTTGCTGGCAGCAATGCAATCAATGAGGATTATGAACTATTTTTATTTCTTGTTGGCTCGTTAAAACATTTACGACAACAATGTCTGAAAAAACAACAACAACAACAACAACAACAACAAAAAAAGCTCAACTGCAGCAGCAACAAAAGCAGAACGTTGAACACTAAAATCGCCGCACAAATTGTGTGTTATACCCATACTATTATGCAGTTAGTTTGGTTACTAACACAAATTGCGTGTGTTTCTCTATAAAAGTTGCTTAATTGTTTTGTGCTTTAGCCAGCATTCAATTCTTGTTAGCTTTGTTAACAAAGTGCAGGCGAATTGTGCTTGCAACACTGTGAACACAAATTGCCAAAAAAAAGAAATGTTCAAACCGAATGTTGATCGATTGAGCCAACTAAATTCGATTTGGTTTGCATTCGAACAAGTCGAAATTCAATTCACAAAACGTCGACAAAAATAAACCAAGCGAAGTTGAAGGCGTTGAATTGTATAATAAGGTTAACAACGCTTTGCAGCCCACTTTGGTAGTAGAGTCGTTAACAAGAAACGCTGCGGGTCGATTCAGTCATTGTTTATGTACTTTTGATATGTATATATATATATATATATATATATTTATGCCCCAAACATATTATAAATGGCTCAAAAGGAGGCTATAATGACGTTTTGTTAACGTTTGTAACAGCCAGAAGCAAACGTGTCCACTAAATTTTCGAGGCGATCAAGACAGATCAAGAATATGTCATTTTATCGATAACTGTCATCGATACAAATCGATTTGCGACAATAATGAAATACACAATTGTAAAGATTGAACGTTGCATATGCGTTTGTGGCAAGCAGGTGATTTTCGTTTTATTAGGCGAGCTCTCTCGACTATAGCATTCTTTTTTTTTATCTCTATAAACTGCTCAACTGCTGACTATGTATTACTGCCGCTTTTACACAGTCTGGCAACGCTGCTTGATGCCTGCCAACCCTTTCTAGCTGGCTGCTGCCATCCTTTTTTGCATTTATTGAAGTAAATCAATTATTTATGCACAGCACACTCCACGTTTACAAGGCCAAAAAGGGTATTCGAGCATCGATGAGGTGTGTTTGAACACTTGTTTTATGCTGCCACGAATTTTGTGTGTCGATTTTACTGTTGTTGTTGTTGTTGTTGTTTGTTCCATGCCCAAATTATTATTCTAGTTGTTTTGTGGCATATGCCCCAGAATAATCAATAGATTTGCGTCACTGGATGGTTGGGATGTGACTCGAACTGTAACAGGGGCACGGACAGGGACAGGGACACGGACAGGGACAGGGACACGGACAGGGACACGGACAGGGACAGAAACTGGGACTGGGACAGACTATGGACTACTGTTGAAGCACCTCACTCCCCCCTTTCCCCCTGATATATATAGGACCAGCTGGCCTTGTGCTGGACAGCTGAGGTTGTCGAGGTTGTTTTTGGTTTGGATTTAGTCGATGGCATTTGTTTGCTTGGTTCAAGAGTACGCCGGCAATAGATACAATGAATGTGCAACATTTGCCGCAACGTCGCATTTTAAGCAAAACCCATCAAATTAAATGCCAACAATGTATTTTTGGGATGAAAGCCTCAATGCCGTCAGGCAGGTGGTCAACGTCCACTTTCCAAATACAAAGTCGAAATTGTGCAAAAGTTGTTTTGAACACAAAAATTTCCACTTTACTTTCGTATAAATATAATTAAAGTAATTCTAAAAATAATTAATATTAATTAATTCTATAGTTTGTGCTGTCCATCGATCGACCTGAATTATGGTCTATATATAATTAGGCAATTTCCACAATATTTCTGGCTATTGCTCAAATCAAATGTGAAATGTCTGTGTGTATACGTATATACACACGCACACACACACACACACACATACGTTAATGTAATTGGCTATTAAAGTGTTGTTTACTCACGCCCATTGAGCGGATAATTTGCTGGACCTATTGTTGAAGTACATATATAAATTTGATTGACATTACTTTTTTACCCTCAATTTCTTTTATTCGCCTTAGTTGCTGCCACTAATCGCAATGTGTGTGTTTGTGTGTGTGTGTGGGTGTGTGGGTAGGTGAGTGTGCGTGTGTGCTTGCAGAGTTACTTAATTATTTATTTTATTTGTGTACCAAATTGTTTCACTTTGCTTTGCTTGAATGGACATAAAAAACATCTAATAAAAACATAATAAAAAATAAAATAAATAACTGTATTTATACTCTGTTCTGCAACGGGCAGAAACAAGCAGCTCCGACCTCACAAAGTATACATGTATTTATCAGCATTGAACCATGTTTGTCTGTCTGATCGATCCGTTGTCAATAAGAACTAATTTGGAATATTGATTTTCATATATAGCAATCGCAGATTAAGTTAATTTCATTTCATCGATAACTTGTTGCGTTTCCACATTATCGATAAGCTACTGATTATCGATAACATCAATATTGCGGGGCTTAACTTGATCTACTGGTGGTGCCCCCTTCTCAGCCAATAGCTCATCCATTTCAACCCTGATTCTTGCACGAATTCCTGTTTTTTTTCGGTCTGAGTCTATTCCTTCCCATGGATATTACTATCTTAGACCTGGAAACGATGTTCAGTTCGATTGTCTTCATAACGTGTATATATCTTGCTAATTAAGCTGGGTTGTCGCTTGAAAAGATATTGATCAGGTACGGGGTATTTCCCAGTTCTAACTTGCGGTTGTTGTTTGCCTTGGCTTTATCGATCTGTTTAAGTTGTAGTTATGCCCAGAGGGAGCCAACTCCTAATAGTTATTAATAATTAATGCACATGTGCTTGAGAGCGCATGTCTTGAGTGTTTTTCCAGTCGGTGGTCGGTGTGCGAGGGGGGGCGTGGACTCGTCAAGAAGTGTGCGAAGGAACAGCAATAATAAACCAATAAAAAAAAATTAAATTAACAACTGCCACGAATAGCATGTGGGCGGGGATACCCCATAAATGTAGCAAAACAAATTATTACCAAATGGTTCGATTTCACTTTAAATTGGTATTATTACACAGATTTCAAGTGGTTCGTAATCAAATCATTTCGGCCATAAATGCCGACGGGAAATGGGCCAGAAGCAGCTTTTCCTTCACTTGTGCAACACAGCTATTTATTGGTTACGGCGTACTTAAACTTAAAATACGGTTGCATTCGCAATTTGTTATCGATTAGTAACAACATAATTACGTATTTGGTTTGTGGATAAGCGATGCAAATTCTAGGAATGCATCGATAATACACTGCGAGAAAAAAGCAAAACAATCTTTTTCTGGAAAATGTTGAATGTTTTCACAGATTGCTTTGCCTGCTGCAATACCGGTTTCTATGCAACTCAATTTACTTCAACGAAATTCAGTTTTGATAAGTTGCAGTTTTCAGGTACTCGACTTCCACACAATAGCACAAAATATATAGCAATAAGAATGATATCGTCAAGTTGGTCACAAATATTATTCTAGTTGAATAAAAACAGAAAATGCTTGCAATATGGGAATACATTTTGGGTCATAAGTAGCTGCGAATCTTACCATACTTTAATCAAATTTCTATAGTTGAAAGTTTCTCCCTTGACAATTGTATTTGATGGTTATCGGCAATCGATATGTCTGTATCGATAACATGAACTAAATTTGATTTGTGTTTGGTAAACGAGAACTTATTTTCCATTTTTGAAGTCTCTAGCTCTAAAATTTGGCTAAACTTGACTGTTGATACTGATCAGGAATATATATATATATATATATATCGCCCTTCTCGGTTCCTACTTACCTGCTTATCCAATCTTGCTACTCTTTTCGCAGTCAGCAGCTGAAACTGGTTTTCTGTCAACGCCAACTCGGCTTGGCTTTCAATCTCAGCTTAGAGCTTGTCGCCTGCCTCGAATAGTATTTGCTAACTGTATATACCATATATAATAAAGCACAGATAAATGATTAATCGGTGTTAATCTGTTTAGCTGTTGGATTTAGGCTCGTTTGCAAACGGCAAATTGCTTGTACAAAATGTTGCTTGGGTTGCCGCTCCTCAAAACGAATTAAAGTGTCGATTGCTATAAAGTTATTCATATCTGTATCTTGCCCCAACTAGAGCTGACTTTTATAAGTCTGGCATTAAGTTTGACAGCTAAATGCCAAAGCTCAATTGAAGAGTATTAATTATTCTCATATATATTTATTGCGCAAATACGTTAAGTATGCATGTTAGCCATGCTTCAATTTGTGAGTCATGTTTGTTTTGTTATTGCTTCTTCTTGTTGTTGTTGTTGTTGTTGTAACTGCTGCCGTTGTAGCTGTTGTTGTTTGCTGTTGCTGCTGTTGCTGTTGTTGTTGTCCCTGTGCGTCACCAGCGACACGACAAGAAGCGATAGCTGCGATTTATTTATTTGTGCTGCGGTGGCAAAAGTCAAACCGGAAAGACGCACACACACACACATACAATACACAGGCAAACACGCACACACACACACAGCGAGTCTTACAGCTAACTCAGCAATGACAATGCCCAAGAAGACCTCAAAGCGTCCCAAAGCGTTGGCCCAATTGGTGGCCAGAAAGCGAACAACAAGCAGTAGCAGCAGCAGCAGCAGCCAATGCAATAATAAATATAATTTGCTTAAACCAAAACTTGGCCACAAATACGCATAACACATTTTATTAGAGCCATAAAAGCTTGACTAGTGCAAATCAATTTGTTGGTAAGACTACTACCTGCAAGCGAAATTCAGACACATGTCAAAATTGATTGCTTGTGACGTCATCAGAGATTCGTTTTCAGAGATTCAATTTGAATTGAACTCAAATGAATATTTGCCACAATTAATTGCAAATATAGAATATAAATTTAGTTAGTTTAGGCTTGTTAAGTAGCTGTGTGTTGCCCCAATAAAAGATTGAATTGAATGAAAAACAATTGAATCGAGTTTATCATAAACAAATTCGTCTTGACCCGAATCGTTTGTCTGAGATTGGCAACGGTGGCCTGCTTGCTGTGCTTATCAGCGCCACAAGTGCCACAAGGTGTTCCAAGCGATGCGATCAATCCCTCTTTCTCACTCGCTCCCACTTGCTGTTGTTTGAGTGTTGTGTCTCTTGTTAAATTGCACTGCGAAGCAGCAGCAGCTTCTCATTAGGAGATGGGCAATCGCAGTGACAACTCCTCCGGTCTTTTAATTGGTCTGCCGTAATGCTGCCCTTTCATGGCGTGCACTTTGCCCATCTCAGCGCCATGGAGCGTCGCTGCTTTCGGTGCGTCGGTTCGGTGGCCACATGAATTATTGTTTCTCATTGTTTGTTCTCTCTCTCTCTCTCTTGTGCAGCAATGGCGTCAGCGTGGAGGGTGCCACACACAAGCAGGTGGTGGATCTGATCAAATCTGGTGGGGATTGCTTGACCCTAACGGTGATATCTGTGACACAGCAGGAAGCCGATAGACTGGAGCCGCAGGAGGATCAAAGCGGCTACTCCTACATTGACTACTCCGACAAGCGCTCCTTGCCCATCAGGTGAGTTGACACTCTATAAACATTCAAATGAATGAATTGAATAAATGAATCATCTCCTTTCGCTTGTGCAGCATACCCGACTACACCATTGTGAATCGGAATGGGGAACGCTACATTGTCTTCAACATCCATATGGCCGGACGGCAGCTGTGCTCGCGTCGATATAGAGAATTTGCCAATTTGCATTCGCTGCTGCGCAAGGAGTTTAGCGGCTTCAATTTTCCCAAGCTGCCCGGCAAGTGGCCATTCCAGCTGAGCGAACAGCAACTGGACACACGTCGACGTGGCCTCGAACAGTATCTGGAGAAGGTGTGCGCTGTGCGCGTCATCGCTGAGAGCGATGCGGTGCAGGATTTTCTAACCGATACCGAGGATGATATATCCGCATCGCCGGTGGATATTAAGGTGATGCTGCCCGATCATGAGGTCACCAGCGTATCGGTGAAGAAATCATCCAATGCTCAGGTCGTCTGGGAGATACTGGTGCAGCGCGCCAATCTCACAGCGTATACGCAACAATATTTCTATCTCTTCGAAATAGTCGAATACAATTTTGAGCGCAAGCTGCAGCCGCACGAGATACCACATCAGCTGTACGTGCAGAATTATAGTACAGCCTCCTCGACATGCCTCTGTGTGCGACGTTGGCTCTTCTCCGTTGGCAAGGAGCTGACGCTGCCCGATGGCGAGCAGGCGGCACGCTTCATCTTCTATCAGGCGGTCGATGAGGTGAATCGCGGCAATATACGCGCCGATGGCCGACTCTATGAACTGAAAGCGCTGCAGGATGCCAAAAAGGCCAACGACTATTTGGCATTGGCCCGCACACTGCCCGGCTACGGTGATGTTGTCTTTCCACACTGCTCCTGTGATAGTCGCAAGGATGGTCATGTTGTGCCCGCCGTGGGTGAGTTTCTCTCTCTCTCTCTCTGTCTCTCTGTCTCTGCTGCAATTAGTTATCTAATCGATGATTCTCTATGTCATATTATGCAGGAATGAAGAGCTTTCGTCTGCACGCCTGCCGCGAGGATGGCTCGCTGGAGGCGCAAATGGTCGAGCTAACATGGGATAGCATAACGCACTCCGAGAGCGATGAGGAGTCCATGTCGTTTTGCTTTCAATACAATCGTCCAGATAAGCCAGCACGTTGGGTCAAAGTCTACACGCCATATGTAATTATAAATATATGCATACATATATACATATATATATATATATATATATATTGGTTTACTGAATTTTGATATGCCTTTTTGCTTTTAGCACGCATTTCTTGCGGACTGCTTTGATCGGATAATGGAGGAGCGCAAATGGGAGGACAGCGGTGATTAAGATGCACTCTTGCAACAGGCTCATTAACCGCATTATATATGTATATATATATATATACATATATTGCAATCTAATCATCTCAACAACATCACAGCGAACGACCCAATACAGTCTTACACACACACACACACACACACACACACACATATATATATATATATATATATAGATATATATACATTCAAATTTGTCATTTTTGATTTATTGTTTATCCAAAATTCCTGTGTTATTTCTATGTAGCTATCCACATGCACAACTTGTGTGTTGTGTGTGTGTTGTGCGGGCAACTCAAAAGTCGCGTGACTGTTTTTGTAACGGGTTCCGTTTCCGCTTTTGTAACCGTTGTTGCGGCATTGCATTAATTTAAGCAAGACAAGTTCACCCAATTGCCACATGGATAAGGCCACAACACACACACAATCCCTAGACCCCCACATACATATTAAAATTTAAGTGCTATATCTTATGTATATTGTAAAATATATTAACTATGATATTTGTAAATGATGCGATTGATTAAATATATACACACATGTATATACATATAAAGGGACAGGCAATGGGTTCAACAACAATACAAACAATAGAAATAAAAAAACAGAAACAAATAAAAAATAAAAAATCGAAAACAAGCAAGAAATAATGTTAACAGCAGCAACAAAATGTTTCAAAACTATAAGCTACACGAACATAGCGTAACCATCACCTAAAAGCAAAGCACCAATTAAGCAAATGCATATATATAGCAAATATATATATATATATAGCAAATATATATATATATAGCAAATATATATATATATATATATATATATACATACAACAAAGTGAAAATGACGATTCTCATTAAAAAATATTTAAAACGATAGAAAAAAAAACATGTAACAGAAACAATTTGATTATACATAATAGCGTGTATATTATACATATACACACACATATATATACATATACATACATATAAATGAATACTACATATATATATATATATATATATATATACATATATTTTTTTTGTTCACTCGTTCATCAGTAGTAGAAATTACAGTAATAGAAAATACGCAAAACTGCTAATAATGTAAAAAGTCAATTTTAACTTTACATAAATGTGTATGAAATAGAACTTTATATATGTATGCGTAAACATATACATTTCAATTGTCTGAAGAATCATTGGTATATATATATACACACTCGATAAAGCGTTACACAATACATCAATGCAATAAAAACCAAGTTGAACATATGTACTCATTATAATTTTTCTAATCGAAAAATGTTAGTTACACTTAAGAGCTGTTTATAACTAGTTATCGAAGCGAAAGTGCGAATACACAAGAGAAACAACACAAAAATTCTGATTCGACATAAACGAAGGCAATTGCGAGTGTGTGTGTGTGTGTGTGTGTGTGTTTAAAAAATTTAAACTATTTTCTTTCAGATAATTGTTTCGAACCAATACAATCGGCAAAATATAGCAATAGTTAAGGTTTAACCAAAAAACCCAAGTTTTTTTAATGTCGTTCTTAGTGAAAGCTTAACACACAAACACACACACGCACACATACACATGCATTGCATTCAAAATTGTAAGGAAAACAGAAGCAACAACACTTTATTAAGCAGTACAACAAAAACACATAAACAAACACAAACACAAACACACGCATAACTATATTTATACACACACACACACACACTCTCACATGCATATGCATATATATATATATATACATACTTACATTTATCAACGATGCAAGTGACGTCTGCTTGTGATATTTACAATTTACACAATTATTATTATTATTACCAATATGATTATTATTATGTATGTGTTTTTTTTTTTTTTTTTTTTTGTCCTATTGTATTGTCATAATTATATTTATTCAATATGTATGTAACTTAATATAGCGCTGTGTATGTGACATACATATATGTGTATATGAACAGTGTCTCAAAACCACAACAACAAATGTCACTCAATCTATTTGCGTATCTCGCGGATACTCTAACAAAGCGTCACTGCAGCTGTATAGACAAAACAAAAAAAAAAAAAAAAAAAGAAACGAAAATTGAAAATAAAAAGAAAGTAAAAAAGAACAAAAACAAAAAAAAAACAAAAAACAAAACAGTTTGCACTCTTGTAGACGCATTGCTCTTTGGCCATTTACTGTAGCGAACGTTTTACGTTTTTAGTTTGTATATCTCACTAAATGTATTCCATAAATATGATATGTATATGTTTATTATATTATGTACTCCATAACTGATAAAAAATGAAAATATGATGTAAAACTGCTCTGCCTTCGACAATTCTACACATTTCTATTGTTTCGTTTTGACTGTTTTTCATTTTGTGTGTAGCAACTGCAATGAACAAAAAAAGTAAAAAAAACAAAAAACAAAAAAAATGTTAACATATTTTACTAATAAGCAAATCATTTGTAATAATATTTGTACTGTCTAAAAAAGGTAAACAACTTCAGCAACAGCAACAAAAATAAAATAAGCATATAACTATATATATTATCATTAAAAAAAAAACAAATGCAAAACTTCATGAAAAATTAATATTAAAATGAAAATAAAACAAACAAAACAAACAAACAAACAACAAAAAAAGACATTCCTCAGAAAACGTAACGAAAACTTCAAAAATTAAATTGAATGTCGAATGTTTTCTTACATATTTAGTATGCATACATAAATCAAAAACATTAATAAATTACAAATTTAAAATATGCGCTTAATTCAACAATAAACAAGTTCAACAAACAATGCAACAACTTGTGTGCGTTCCATAAGAGGAGTGACTACTGTACGAACAGTAGGCGAACAGTGCACGCGAGTCAAAATGTAAATGTAAATCCTCAACTAAAGCAAAACGAACAACAAATCAAAGTAAATGATATAAAATACAAAATACAAAATACAAAGCAACTCAAAATGAAAGGACAAAAAATTACCAATTTATTGAAAATAAAAATTGCATTTTTTCCCTTTTCAAAAAAAAAAATACAAAAAATTTGTAAATTGCTGTTTTATTTTGGGAGTGAGGGAGGAAGGGAGTTGGTGAGTAAGGGAGTAAGTATGGGAGGGTGGTAGGGAGGGAGTAAGAGAGTAAGGGTGTATGGGAGTAAGGGTATAAGGGAGGGAGGGATAAATACAAATTTATTGAAAATAAAAATTTCATTTTTTCCCTTTTCAAAAAAAACAAAAAAAAAAGAAAATTACAAACAATTTGTAAATTGCTGTTTTATTTTAGGAGTGATGGAGAGACGGAGGAAGGGAGTAAGGAAGGGAGGGAGTAAGGGAGGGAGGGAGTGAGAGGATAAGGGAGTAAGGGAGTGAGAGAGTAAGGGTGGTAGGGAGGGAGTTCGGGAGGGAGGGAGTAAGAGAGTGAGGGAGTAAGGGTGTAAAGGAGGGAGGAATAAATACCAATTTATTGAAAATAAAAATTGTATTTTTTCCCTTTTCAAAAAAACAAAAAAAAACAAAATTACAAACAATTTGAAAATTGCTGTTTTCTTTTGGGAGTTCTGTGTGTCATACGCGAATTATTCGCAAACATTTTGTTTTGCACAACTCAATTGATTTTTGAATGTGTCAAATTGGATCAACTTGTGCGCTCTTGACCCCTCCCCCTTTGGCCGACGTTCGTAAACGTTTTGTTGGCCTGCTGTGCATGACGTCCAGCCTTAGGCATCTGCTGCCATCAACATCTGTATAAATCAACCAGCCGCGCCAAATTAAATGCCATAATCATTATTTAATATTTACAGCTGGTTGTGAATTGGATATTTTACACATGAATCGAATTTAAATTTCAGCGACAGAGAAAGACAGACGAACACAGAGAGAGAGAGAGAAAATGATTTGTATGTGTTTCGTGCGTTTTCATGTCACGCGCTTATCTCCAAAAGACAAATACTTCGTGACAGACCCTAGACCCAGAAATCTGTACGTGTATCCATTTCCTATCCAATCCGTAACAATTCACGGAATGTGTTTGTTTGGAGAGCTGATTGAAAATGTATGGGCATAATATATTGCGAATTAGTTTTATTGCGCTAATCAACTTATCGACCACATTGGTTGCCTGCAGGGGCAAACGGGCAAGGGGTACGGGGGCAGTTCATGGGCAACACATGCTCCATTATTTCATATATTTCATATTCACTGTGTAGGATATCGATTCGCATAGGGAATACCACTAATCAAGTGCGCAAAACTTGAATGCAGTATAAATCTAGAAGTCAAATCATTATCAGAAGAAGCATTGCTTTTGAAAATCGGTTCAGTTTTGACAAATTTATGTTTGTTGGTCTGCCTGACAAGCACTTATCTCTCAATCGATAATATATTATGAGAAAAAAACAACAACTGAGGCAGTAGTTTGTATATAGAAATAGACAGCCGGACGGACATGTTTAGATGCGGGTACAGGGTATTTCCACGTCGGCCACTGACACTTTCTTGTGGTGAAAAGAAACTCGATACATGCTAAGAAAAATAAAGTTGTACGACAGATATTTTTGTTAATTATCACAATAAGAATTGAATTTCATAATATTCGAGCATTTTGTATGCGATAGTTAAGTAACTGGGCAGATGGTGATGTAGATTATAGGGTATGGAGTATCGAGCGAATAAAACGGTTGACGCCTGTTTCCACTATTTGATCAATTGGTGCGATTTACTTGATGTTGATTAAACGCTTTATGGCTGATAGCTGATAGCTGATAGCGGGCTAAACTCCAGACGCAAATCGAGCGAAAGGGCGAGCGAGATAATGCCGGAGTGCAATTGAGAGATAATGTCGCCTAATTAGGTGTGCAAAAAGGCAGAGACGATCAAAGGCAATGGCGTTGCTGTTTTGTTCTGTTTCAAGCAACGAATTTAATTAGCTGTTTCAATAAACATGGCAAATAAACAGATTGTTGTGAGCCACATGGCGGCCCAGTTAAAAGTGATGCGTACAACGCTTCGTATGCGTAATCACTGTAACAATCGCCAATAATCGGCGGCAGCAGCAGCAGCGGCGAATGGAATGATAATGTAAATGATAATGATAAGCACACACACAGCCAATGATTAAAGGCAAACATGCTGAGCCACAATCAACGCGACTTTTTGGCCCATAACCCCGCAAATCCCATACCCCCCCAACGACCCCATCTCCACCCAGCTGCTTCTGCCGCTGCCGCTGCCGCTACTGCTGCTGCTGCCGCTGCCGCTACTGCTGCTGCTGCTGCTTCTACTGCTGCTGCTGCTGCTGCTCGACTGAGCTGAGCTGTTGACGGTTTTTTTTTTTTTTTGTTTTTTGTGTTTTGTTTTTTAGGGGCAGCATTTGGTTTCTCGCTTTGCCCAGCGAGTCGCAACCTGGTCGCGATCGCGAGCGCACGTAACCACAAGTTGTCTGTGGGCTAAAACTAAAACCAAAATCCAACCAAAGCAAACCAAGCCAAACGAGCATAAGTATAAGTCCCGCTTCAGGCGAGAGTATGCCACAGCTGACGCCGACGTCAGTGCCGGCGCCGCTGTTGGCTGCCCAGGCGCTCAACGGGCAAGCGCAGGCGTTGCCCTATGCGGATGAGGTCTTGGATCTGGACCAGGAGCTGCATCACGTCGAGGAAGAGCAGGTTCAGCTGCTGGCGTCTGTTGGCCAACGCAAACCATCGCTGGGGCAGCGTCGCCATATGGAGCTGCCACATCTGTTTGTGGTTAAAGAGCTGCCCGATGAGCTGGAGATTTCGTCGCTCAACTCAGACAGGTCCACGCCGCCGGTGTCACAACAAGATCGAGAAAGAGAACGGGATCGAGAGCACTTTGGTCCCGGCCTGAGACGCAATTCCATATCGCTGCCAATGGGCATCAATTCGTTGGATTTGGAGGCGCTACGCATGCGGCATCAGATGCAGCCGCAGGAGGCACTGCACGAGGAGAGCGTAAGTAGCACAAATGGGACGGTGAAGGGGTAGCACGGGTAGCAAAAGGTAGCATTTAATTTCTCGCATTTCTAAAGAAACAATTTCAAGTCGAAACGGAAACGAGTTTTGCACTCTCAAAAAAGAACAAAAAAAACACACACACAGCAAAAAAAATCCAAATAAATAACAATAAAATGCTCATTAGTTGAGCTGCCATCACTAAACTGTGTGTCTGTGTGCTGTGTGCTGTGTGCCGAGATAATTAACCGCTTGTTAAATTTCAGTTAATATTTTACCTGAAGTCTATCAAATATTTGGCAGAGCAGCCACTTTCAAGTGAAAAGCGTTTTCAAAAAAAACAAAAAACACAAAACTAACCTCATTTAATATATGGCATTCGATCGTTGCAAGCTCATTTAATATATCATCGCAATAACATCCACCTCCGATCTATTCTAATATGATTATTGCTGTTCCCAGCTCTGTCATTTTTGTTTGTTTGGCTTTTCAATTTTATTGCCTGTGTTTGCACTTTGAATATAATTAATGTGAATTGCAAATAGTCTGACGGCGGCTGTTGCATCTAACGGGCTATTCGATAGCCCAGTAGTTTTCACCTAACAACTAAATATTCATTTGAAGTTTTCATAAAATATACTCTTAATTATATTGCAAAAATAAATAGTTTCTTGGATAATACATTTTTTGTATTTAAATGTTGTTAAACATCAATTTGACAGAGAAAAATACCAAGCATCTTCAAGTTCATGGCTTAAATATACAAACAGATTTAACAAATACAACAGAATAATAAATTAATTAATTAATAATGTTTTCATTTTGGATTATATTAATAAATAGATTATTCAATATGCCAGTTATTAGAAACTTTGCAGCTTTACCCTAAATCGGTTCAGCCTAAAAGTATGCAATGATTTTATTCATTTTATATGATGCGACATACATACATATGTACATATTTATAAATATGGCGATTTTCTTAAATCTGATCAATATTTGCTGCCCTATTTCCTAAATCTCTTGTAAGCGTATGTCAAAAACTATAAAAGGCCAATTAGATGCAAGCTGTGCATTTCGATTTGGATTTGAACAACAATTTGGGGCTCAAATCGTCTCCATCAATGAGGGCCAAATTGATTTACGAGTGGCAGTGAAAACCGATAGACCATAATTTATGGCAACTTGTTAAGATTAAGTGGTAAAACTTGTCGGTCATAATTAGTGAGTAGAGCACACTGAACTGAATAATTTATGGTTCTCAGTTCATTGCAATTTTCCGGCACATAACAAAATCAAAGTTCCATGTCGACAGTTGCCTTTTTACTCGCTGCGAGAGTGTTTCAGTAAATATCGACAAATGTGTCTCCCTCATAAATCAACTGTTTTTATCTACTAAAGCTAAGCAAAATGTACTTTAGCTTTTTATATGACTAAGCAGCGAGATGGACATAATTCAAAGCAGTCTTAAATTATGTTTAGTAAACCCCATAAAAAGCATTCGGAATTTGAAGTATTCCAAGTATTCGTTGACACATTTTGATGTAATAAAATGCGTTTCAAAATTCGCATTTTTGATGGGCAAAGAGTACGATGTGTACTAAATATATAATAAATATATTCGATGACGAACTGATACATTATTGACTTTAGTAAAAAATAAATATCTTTTTGATTGAGTACGATTCTTTTACAATGAATAATTTTACTATAAGCTTGTTTAGTCCTTCTCCCAACTTCTCATTTTCAATCTCCTTTTTAGAAAGATTTTCGATTTGAGATTTCGTTTTAATTTTGAAGCTACAATTTTGAAATTAATGTTTTTTTTGGAACAAAATTTGTTATATAATTTATAGAATGCACTGTTAAGCTTAAGATTGTTTAACATTGAGTCATCCTATTTCACTCCAACTATTATACTTATCGAACCACTCTCGACTTCCATATAAATATTTATGTGTGTATATGTATGTGAACGAACGGCGTCGCAAAAGTCTCAATGAAATTGTGAGAAATGCGAAGCCGAAGCGTCGTAATTAATCACTCAGAACCGAGTACTTGTGATCGCTGTGGAGCGCGACAAGCGATTAAACAAACACACACACACACACACGCAGACTCACACTCACACATAGAGAGAGAGTACACTCCCACAGATAGTGGATTCAAGCAAAGCCGTCGTCATTTTAAATACTATATTCGAGCAATTATCAAGCAGCCGACAAAGTTAGCAGTCGAGAACCGAGTTCTGGGCTTCAGATCTCAGATCTGTTAGCGTTCGACACTTGGCCGCGATTGTCTCGCACAGCTCCTGACAATGAGCTACACACCGAGCAACGTGCAGCCGCAGCTGGTGCAGCAGGAAGCGTCAAAGGACGAAACACAACAGCTAACTGAGGCCAAGGCAGGTACTAAGGACAAGTGCGTGTTTGAGTGCGAGTGCGAGTGATTTGAACTGATCAATATTGGCTAACAGTCTGCCCAAAACCAGTTGCAGCTGCAAGCAATGGCAGACAGGAATCGAAACACGCCTCTTATAAAAATATATGTATATACGCATTGCAAAGTGCAAATTATAAATTACATATTGCGCATACGCCGCGTTGCGCTTGTTACCCATCCAATCAACAAATAACATTATATTTACAGTTTATTGCCTCCGCCTCCAGTGTGGGCACACCCACAACGATTGTGGTGACTCCCAGTGATCCAAATGATTCCAGCCCCAAGCAGGAGGACGACGACAGCAGCAGCGATGAGTTCGGAAATACCAAGAAACCCGTCTACAAGTGAGTTAAGCATTTCCCAACCATACCATACCAATTTCCATAAATATATTTCCACTAGTTGCAAAACCCAGACTTATTTTTGCATTCTCGATTTCTATCAACTCAGTACATACGAATATGTACATGTATGTATTTCAATATCACTTCGCATATCAGTGTTAAAAAGCAGCTTTCAGAAGCTAAGCCATAAAGTGCACAAATTCATTTTCTACTTTGTGTAGATGCTGTAAATAAGTTCAAGTTAAGTTAAGAAATGAAGTCAACTTTAAAGTGGTACCCGCAAACTAATAGATACTTTTAAGTCGTAGAGTTCATATGACTTTTTACTATTATTTCTTGAATACTTGCCAGCAATTTTAGTTAGAGCATGCAGTATTCATCATTCTCAGAGTCATACTAGTAGTTAGACAGGACAGTTTTTAGTTAAATATTCTTGGCAAGAATGTTATTAGCCGAAACAAACACAACTTACACAGATTGCATACCATATGCTGAATTGTGAGTGTGTGGCACTCACTAATTAACTCAGTGTGGCAGCACGTGATTGTTGTCAGGTCAGAGGTCTGCTTGCAATTAAGTTAACTAATTTGGATCAATTGCTTAACCACATTAATAACACGTCATTTGCCAGTCAGCCCATTGAATGGAGAACGGAACAGGGCACGGAGGGAATGCTCTCAGCATTCCGGCTCCTAAAGCATATCAAATTGGATGGCTTTGCACTCAAAATGATATTACACAAAGGTTCTGGTTCAATAAGGAACGAACTGTGTCCAGTGATTGTCTTGAAAGTCATTTTTCCATATTGACGAATATTGTTATTTATAAACTTGTAATTGCATTCGCTGCCTTTTGTTTTTTACCAAATTAATGTGTCAGGCTAATTTTACATGTCTGGGATAAGCTGCAATTAAATGTGAAACAGGTGGGAGCTGTCAAGTGCACGATAATTAAATGAAATTGAATAATGAAATTAAATAATTACATTTATGAGAACATACATATTAACATGAGAACATACATATTAAATAAAACAAAAGGCAGTCAGATATCTTTGTACATCGATTTAAGAGAATCTAGTCTAAGATCTTAAAAGATTCACGGCAGTTATCGATAAATAGAAATAAAACTAATCTTCTAAATCGACTTCACGATAACCTAAATGTGGACTTTGTAGCTATTAAAACTTTTAAAAATTACGATAAAATCGATATTGTTGTTTTTTTATCGATTGTAGTGAATTATTGTCAAAGTTCTCAGATTTATTCGCATTATAAATATATATTTTAGAATAGCAAACATAAGGTTTAAATGCAGTTACTGCATCGAATGCACTGATAATGTTAACTGCTTAAATTATTTATAACAAGTAAGAAGCCAATAGTCGGGTGAGCTCGACTACAAGATACCCTGAACCCAGCATTTTACAGCTATTATTATAGTATTAAAGCCAGGGTATAGAATCGTTACTCACTGCACGCATTTCAGCACAATTAGTTATGCTAACTAAAGCGCTCTTTGCACACAGAGAGCTTTAGCTGTGCAGTCGCTGCACTTGCGCTCTCAATCCCTGCGCGGAGGGTGGCGAAAGCGCAAAAGCTCCAAAAGCAAAGCTTTCCATGCGTGTGTTCACAACCACAACCGTATACAAAACATAGCGTGTGTGTCTGTGTATGAGTAATTTTGCAGTTTAAGCGAATTAATGTTGCTGTGTGTGTGTGTAACGGCGTAGGTGGCTGATGGGAGCAGGGAGCTGAGACGAGGCAAGTTTATGATAAGTAAATCAAAAGGCACAAATCATGACGACGACGACGACGACGACGACGACGAGAACGTTGTGGTTGTTGTTTATGAAAACGTTGTTGATTGCAACAGCAGTGAATGAGTATATGTGTACATGAGTGTATATATATATATATATGTATATATTAGCTTTCATCTAAAGAGATAAAAATCAACATTTTTGTAAATCTGCTGATGCGACTGTAGCCGTAGCCGTAGCTGTAGCTGTAGCTGTTGCTGTGTATCTGTAGCTGTATCTTAAAGTCGCATTAGCTTCTCAGTTGATAGTTGCGATTAGGCGTGATAACACGAACGCGAATAAGTCTCAACAATATAGCAATTAGCAATTATTGAACCAGGTAATTGGTTAAGCTTGCCTATATATTTCAATTAGTGCTTGTATTAATGTATCCCAATGTGTGCACATGTACTGCCAGCTGTTAAAGTGCATTTGACTTATTTCTTGTCGATATGAAATGCACATAGAAATCGCAGAAGTTAATAAGATATCATGTACAAATATAAATAAATTGACATCAATTACGCGACTTGCGGCAGATAAGGGAATTCATGTAATGGATCACACAATTCGCCCAAGTCAGCACTATCACCATTCCTACTACCTATCCTCGAGTTCCTTGTTGAATGAATTGTGTATTTGGCCTTCGGTTTTGGCCAGCTAAGTAGCATCAATAAAGACGGCTCTTAATTCGCGCTAATCAACCGCTTAATCAAAGTGTGTGCGAAACTGGCACCTAATTACAAATGCTTTTAAAAAGAATGCTTAAACACTTATATTTTTGTATACTGAGCTATACTTCCGGAAGTTGTTCAAAATATGTATAATCCAGACTAACTAACAAAGCTGTGTTTCTTTTCTAAAGATTTAAATAATATAAAAGATTTATCTAAGAAACAGTTGGAAGTCATTAATTTATGTAAATTTTTGTACATCGATCATAACTTAAAGTTTTAAGCAAATTTGAACAATTTGTACAATTTTGGTATAAGTGCATATACATATATAAATAAATAAACCTATAGTAAGTAGAAGCTCAAAACTAATTTTAATTGTACTTACGCAATTCTATATTGCCAATAGTATTTCATTGTCATTATCAACATTTGCAGATTTATTGATAATTTAGGCATTTCAGACAGTTCGCACCAAGATAAGAGCATAGACAAAAGCCTGTCAACATTGTCATGCGAAAGAATTGCTTTTTTTTTCATTTAGCTAAAGCGTAAATAATAGTTTACGATCGAGACCATAAATACAAGTTGACAAGTGTAATTTACTATCAAAGATCGGTCACCATAAACATTGAGTCACATTCAATCAATTAGCTTTACGTACATTCGTTAAACTTAAACTTCATTTGTTGATCATGACAGGGATCGCTTTCGAAGTCGGAGACGAGCCTCAATTGCCCCGCTGCCCGCCCTGCGACTCAACAGCAAGGAGATGTTGGCCAGCGATTTTGACACGCACAGCCTGGCCAGCAATCAGGCCTCGATTACCAGCGTCAACTCTTTGGCCAGTCTGTTGCGTGAGAAGATGCAGGTGAGAGAGAGAGAGAGAGGGGGAGGGAAGGGCTTTAAAGGTTAAGAAAGAAAAAGAGGCTGAGAACTCAATAAACGAATGGATAGATAAAAACCAAAAGAGCAGAGGAAATATAAAAAAGAAAACTGTAAAACAAACAAAACAAGTAAAGTGAAGAGAGATAAGCGAAATATAAAATATAGAAAAGTGACAAAGAAAATAAATAATGATTACAAAATCAAAGGGGAAATCAAAAAGAATGAAAAAAAACACGTCCAAGAATAATAAAAGAATAGAGATAATAATAATAATCGAAGACATAAGAAAAAAAAAGATTAGTTTAAAGACAATTTTCATATAAAACAAGGTCAAGGAGTGATATAGAAGAAGAAGACTAGGTATGTAGAGCAAGGTGAAGAAGAAGGCATAAATGGGATAAGATAAAGTCTAGTTAAGTAGAGAACGAAAAATAAAAGAGAATTTAAACAGCTGGATCATAATTCATTATAGATAAGTATTGAAATATTTTTGATTGGATCCAAAGAGTGTATGTATTAATAGACGCCTGTTTTAACAGGCCTTTCCACAGTTGATACGCAAAAAGAAGCGCGAGACGAAGGACTACAAGATCAAAATCTTTGTGATCCTGATGTTCTTCATCATCATCTTTCTGGCAAGTTGTGCAATATTCCAGCTCAATGGAAGCGAATTGAACTAATCATAATTTCCGATCACAGATTGGGTACGCGTACATTGCGTACCATCATCAGGTGCTGACGAAGAGCTATTTCCAGAAGATCAAGTTCAACTCAAAGGATCGCATCTTTCGCATATTGAGCCATGAGGACAAGGAGGTGATCTCTGGCCATTTGGGCGTAACACTCGGCAGCGATACGGCGCCCTTCCACTGCCTCGAGGATCATCGGCGCAGCGATGGCAGCGTCTGCATCGAGTGGAATGGAATCGCTCGATTGCACATGAACTTCGAGGATAAACAGGTGTTCCGATGCTACACGTTGCAGTGGCAGGCCCTCACTCCTGGCCTGCTGCCAACAGATTGCTATGAGCTGAAGCGGGACAATGGACTATGGTTTGGCGGTGGCATTACCAAGGGTCAGGAGTGGTCCCTCAGCTATGCCAACTTTGACTTTATGCCATATGCCAGCGGCGATAGCAAGGTGCATCAGTTTGGCAATGGGGTGAAGCGTTATTTCATCAACTCCATTGGCGTTGCGATGCAGGTCAGCGAGCGTACGCCGCTACAGCTGAGCATCAATCGGACAGAGAACCAGTTCTGTCTGCGGGCAGCCAATGATGATTTCACATTTGTCAATCGTTTGACGCCGTTGCCTCAACTCGATTATCGGATATGTACGACAGAGGACATGCGTAGCCTGCACATGCTAATGACACAGCAGAGCCTGTGGGATGGACTCACCGAGCAGGATATTGGGGAGCTGCACTCGATGCTGGAGGAGCCAGTGTGGCAGATGCCACATCAGGCGCAACGGGATGCCCTCAACGAGACCATCATTTGTGATTACTCGGAGAATGCGATTGCCATCGGTCTGGGCCACATTGTGATCAATGAGTTCTGGCAGGAGAATATTGGCGACTTTACTGTGGATCGCTCACGCTTTCCAACGCTCAAGGACACCATCGATGTGCTGCATCGGCGCGGCTTTAAGGTCGTCTTCACCATACAGCCGTTCATCAGCACGGATAGCGCAAACTTTAAGGATGCCGTTGAACGCAAGCTGCTCATCTATGAGCGCTACTCGGAGCGCAGCATTCCCGCCCTGACCCGCTATAAGAGCAGCTCCAGCGCCGGCGTTTTGGACATCACCAATAATGCATCTGTGCCGTGGCTGCTGGAGAAACTGCAGCGATTGAAGGATGAGTATGGTGTGAAGAGTTTCTATTTGGATCTGGGCACCGGTTACAATCTGCCGCATTACTATCAGTGCCGCAAGCCGCTGGACAATCCGGATATGTACGCTCG